>JAGDQP010002060.1:0-95721 GCA_022664845.1 Lepisma saccharinum | reverse complement strand
TTTTGTACGTGTATAATATATATACTCGCTCGCTCGGCCTCGTTTAGTTCCTCGCCACCCGTAGCTGGCTGCGCCCCCAACTTCGAGTTTTGGGGTACTTAGGCCCCTTTATCGTAATTACTCTCCAGGACACTGTGCTTCCATGTTGCAGACTTTTGCACCCGTGGGAATGAGATATTTATTGAAACATAGGGAAGCTTTGCCATATTTATTGTAACCTACTTGTGATGATACAGCAAATTTGCTTCCTGCTGGCGGCCCTAAAATCCACCACCACCAACCCTAAGGCTCGAAAATCATCTGGTGTTTTGCTCGGATTTCACAGCTTTTTATACGTGTATATATACTGGGTTCGCCTCGCTGGGTGTGCTGCCCCAGAATTCCGTGTGCGCCCCAACTCCAAATTTTTAGGGCTACGCCCCCTTTAGTGTGATCAGACTTTCTGGGGACAGCGCCCCATGCTGTGCAGACCTTTTCCCATATCGCCTCGGGGGCTGCACGGTCATAGCGGTGGTTTGATCCATTTATTAAAACATTTTCGTGATGGTACACCTTCATACCAAATTTCGTTTTTTAGCTCGAATGGTGTGGAAAAAGTTTTTGTGCGGCCATTTTGATCCAAGTTAACAACTTTTTCAAAAATGTAAAATATTCCTAAACTACTCTTGTTAATACACCTTTATGCCAAATTTCGTATCCCTAGTTCAAACATTCTGGAAAATGGATTATGAAGTCAGCCATTTTGTATTCAAAATGATGTCTTTGCAGATATTTTGTAATCTACTAGTGATGATATACCGTCATACTTCGAAATTTCATATTTCAATTTTTAACATCTTTTTTCTTACAGAACCTCAAAATCGCTGATTTCGCAATAAACTCTTGTTCCTGTATAGCATGCTGACGTTTTGTGACACGCGAAACTCGGCTGCATGCACTGCCGTACGTGTTAATACTCCCCTCGATTCGCTCGCGTCGCTGCGCCAAGAATCCCACGGCAGGCCGCGCATCGAACTTGAGGAGTTTGGAGAAACTGCGTCTTTTTATCACAACCAGAATCTGCAGTGCACTGCGCCACATGATGCAGATATTCCCTTATACTCCAGAGCGCTGCGTCCGAATGGGGAAACTTCCACATTCTGCCTGTATAACATGCTCCTGGCAGTGCTAACGTTTGTGACGAGTAAAGCTTGGTGGGACACGCAGGAGTATTGGAAGTTGGCGCGAGGAACTAGGCTCATCCATATTCCATTTCACCACTTTTTAAGGTTGAAGGAGTTGACTGGACAGTTAGCACCCCTGGTGGTTTTGCTCGTATTTCGCAGCTTTTTACACTTGTGTAATGTATATACTCGCTTCGCCTCATTGGGGCCCTGCCACCAGAATTCCAAGATGGCCTCGCTGGGGCGCACCCCTTTATCGCAATCAGGCTCCAGTGGGAACTGTACCCAAGTAGGGGAGACGTGCCGAATTTATTCTAACCTACTCGTAATGGTACACCTTCATACCAAATTTCGTTTCTCTAGCTTCAGTCGTTATAAACTGGGGCTTAGGCGGACATTTTGGATAAAAGATGGACACATTTTTAACGTTTTCTTATATTTTCGTGACATACTCCTGATGATACACTGTCATACCAAATTTCATTTTTCTATCTCGAACGATGTGAAAAGTGGTATTTCAGCTGCCATTTTGAATCAAAGATGGTGAATTTTTTAAAACGTTGTTATGTTTTCCTAAACTACTCTTGATAATACATCATTATGCCAAATTTCGTATCTCTGGCTCAAGCAGTTGGAAAATGGATTTATGACCCCGCCATTTTTGATCGAAGATGGCGTCTTTAGAGATATTTTGTAATATTTTCATAATCTACTAATAATGTTGTACTGTCAAACTAAATTTCATTATTCTAGCGCCAGCCGTTTAGGCTGTGTATTCTTTAAAATTTTAGGGTTGGCGGCCATTTTTAATCCAAAATGGCGACATTTTCAAATTTTTAAAAAGTTTTCTTAATTTGCTATCAATGATGTAGTTTCATACCAAATTTCACTGTTCTATCTTTAATCGTTTAGGCTGTGTATTCTTTGAAATTTTAGGTTTGGCAGCCATTTTGAATCCAAGATGGCGACCTTTTCAAAATGTCGGAATTTTTCCTTTATCTACTTATCATCCTCTACCTTCATACCAAATTTCATGTTTCTATCTTACTCCAAACACCCTAAACAATATGATGAGTGAGTGAGTCAGTCAGTCAGTCAGTGAGTGAGTGAGTGAGTGAGTGAGTCAGTTAGCCTAAAATGTGCAATTTCAGGGGTCCACAACTAGAACATAGTTTGAGATACGAATATGAAATTTTGTACATCTGCACATATTTACCATATCTTCTTAGCGGCAAAAGCTCATATTCCTATCTTTAGCATCTTTTTTCTTACGGGGCCCCCAAATCGTCGATTTTGCCATAAACTCTTGTTCCTGTATAACATGCTTCTGGCAGTGCTGACGTTTTCTGATGCGAAGAACTTGGCTCATGCACTGCCGTGCATGTTGATATTTGAAGCCTAATTTCTTCTGGAAAGTGCTAAGGAGAGCTACCTGACCTACCGCAGAAACATTCCCTAAAATCTACCTGAGATGCCTACAACGTCCACCATCTTGGGTGTCCCGTAACGACGGTTTGTCTTACGGTCATGTGGTTTGTATCAATCTACTAAGTTACGTCTCCTCGCTACTCCCTACTTTTTAAAGATTTTTCAAAATATTTCAAAATCTAATAGCATTATCAAAATTATAAGAAGATACGTACATCTCTAGTACTTACAAATTACTATGAAATACAATGGACAGCGATCTCGAGATCTTGTCCATTGATGAGTGATACGTTGTTAAATAATGATTTCATGATCTTTGACAACGTATTACTCATCAATGGACAAGATCTCGAGATCGCTGTACATTGTATATCATAGTAATTCGGGCGGACGTTTAAAGGATTTCTGCCATATTTTTCTGTGGAAGGTCAGGGAGGTCCCCTTAAAACTTTACAAAATAAATGAACTTTCTAATATTTTTACCTTCTACACAGAAAATAATGGTTAATTTTCCTGCACTAATAAACCTGTTCTCTCTTCTTTCATTTAATATATGTTTCACTGTGTATACCAAATACTCTGGTAACTCAGGGTGTTCATACGAAACTAGTGCGAAGTGTCGCGATTGCCCGATTACATGGGGAATTCTGATACTGTAGTGAGGTACTTCCGACGCCAAATGACAAAAAAATTAAGTTTCCTTCACGAAAAAGCAGTGAACCGTGCAACAGACTTCCAAGCATATCTTGGAATATGCTGTTAAAAATATACTATCAGAAATGTAGATCTTTACGAGGCAAAATTAATGACTTTTTTTGTAGTATTTTGTCATACAGTTATAATATAATTACAATTACCGAAACGTGGACTAATGAATCACATTATGATCATGAACTATTTGACAATAGTTATACTGTTTTAAGGCAAGATCGAAATATAAACAAAACTGATAAATCAAGAGGTGGGGGTGTTATGGTCGCAGCGCTTGAAAAGTACATCCTTTGTCTTTTGAACAGTTGTGACGACCACTATGAATGTATTATAGCCAGAATTACAGTAGGTGGGAAATCATTGTTTGTCTGTGTTGTGTATTTTGAACCAAACTTATGTTTAGATTTGGATGATGATTTATTTGTACGTATAGAGTCAACCTGTTCCCAAAGTAGTCAGATTCTTGTGGTCAGTGACTTCATTTATGACAGGTGTCAAATATTGATTTCGATTTTGAAAATAGCACAGTTAAATGTAGTAATTTATATAATTTCATACATTTTTATGATCTTCAGTCATTAAGCAATGTGGTCAATAGCATGAATCGCACACTAGATTTAGTTTTATCTATTATAGAACACATTAAAGTTACTAGGAAATTGTTACCGCTAGTATCGATAGACCCCACCATCCAGCTATAATAATAAATGTATATAAGCTAAGAATTGCAGAAATCAAACGAAAAAACAATACCTTTGGTTACAGTTTTAGGAAGGCTGATTTTATGATTTTGTATCGGGAACTACTGGAAGTTGATTCGGAATGCTTAAAACAGTATAATAACGTTAACGACTTAGTAAATTTTATGATATTATTTATTAAATATCTGACAAATGTGTTCCCTGCAATAGTAACTCTGTCGCCAAGTATCCGTGCTGGTTCACTAAAGACATTATTAGCAAACTAAAGGTTAAAACAATTTATCATAAGAGTCTGCATGTAAAACTGAAAATTCTAAGCCTTATTATCAGGAATTTGTTCGATTGCGTAGGGAAGTCAAGAAAGACATAATAACCTATAAGACCTTTATATCAAATTCTGGAAATAATAGCAATAATGATCCAGGATCATGTAACAATGAACAAATAGCTAATACGTTTGCACAGTATTTCCAATCAGTGTTTGTATCCTCTTCTCAACCGTTCAGTAATTTTGATAGTAATTCTATGACTTACAATGAAATTGGAATATTGTATGTTGACCAAATACATTTGAATGAAATAGAAAAGGCTATCAAAAATTTAAAATCGAAAACGTCAGTTGGATCTGATGGCATACCCTCTTATATAGTTAAAGGGTGTATTGATACATTTAAATATCCACTATTGATTGCGTTCAACTTGGCACTAAAACATGTACTTTCCTTGATAAATGAAAATCTGCTTTAGTTTGTCCTATACCTAAATCTAACGACATACGAGAAATTACTAATCATAGGCCTATAGCAATCTTATCAATCTTTGCAAAAGTCTTTCAACAGATTTTTTATCAAGGAATTATTAACCACGTGAAGCCAGTTATCTCAACTAAACAACATGGCTTTCTTTCATAAAAATCCACAGTAACAAACCTTGCAATTGTTACAGAGTTTATTGTAAACTCGTTGCACGAAGGAAACCAATTCGATATGATTTGTATTGACTTTGAAAAGGCATTTGACAGAGTTAATCACAATGTTTTACTAGGTAAATTAAATTACTATCATTTCTCTCAATCTTTGATTAGGTTCATGTGCCCTTATCTAACTAATCGCAGACAGTTTTTTCTATTTAAGGGTTACAAACCTGATGATTATACAGCACTCTCAGGAGTCCCTCAAGGCTCGAATCTTGGACCATTGTTATTCCTTTTGTTCATTAATGACATGCCTGAATTCATACAGGATAATGAAAATGTACTATTTGCCAATGACCTCAAAATATATGCTAAAATTAATTCCATGAAAGATGCCATAAAGGTGCAGCATATTTTAGACAATTTTAGTAACTGGTGCGCTATCAATCAACTTTCAGGAACAAAACGACTTATCGATTTGATTATGAAATTCATAAATATGCATTAAGTAGGCCCGATGTAGTTAAAGATCCTGGTGTTACGTTTGATATGAAGTTGACGTTTAACAGCCACATAACAAATACTACAAATGAAGCTTTTAAAATGCTAGGGTTTGCAATAAGGATAGGAAGAGAGTTTAATAACATTTGTTCATTAGAGAAAATGTACTATACTTTTGTTCGTTCCAAATTAGAATATGCTTCTACTATTTGGAATCCACATCAACTAAAAACTGGCATCACATAGAGAAAATACAATCAAAATTTCTAAATTTTCTAACACAAAAACTAACACGGATCTATCCAACTTATGAAAATTACAATACAATTGTTAAGAATTTTAATTTTCAGACGTTAGAGCAAAGGCATTTCTGATCTATTATTTCTTAGGAAAATAATTCAAAATGGCTTAGGTTGCACAGACTTAGTATTACAGTTTCGTGTCCCGTCATTAAAAACTAACATAGACAACACTCTTCCTTTGCAAAACGGCAAAGACAAATATAAAGATGAAGTCACCAATCTGGAGAAAATATACTACCTACAATGAAATGTGTAGAACTTGTACCGAATTGGATATATGTGATATGTCTTCCAAAATATTTAGAGTTATTGTAATAAAAAATGTCTGTAAATGAGCATTGCAAATATCGACACTCTAATTGGGCTATAAAGCCTGTTGTGTTGATAATAAATACATAAATGGAAACATTTTACAATGATTACTATGTATTCAATAACACATTACGATGAATTGTCATTGCATGTGGAAATTGCATCTGACAGCTTACCTTAAAATGAAATTATTTCAAAGAAAATAAAATGTCAAAGAAATTTTATCCCATTGCTAGATTTTCTCGTTACCTCTAAACATAAGAGTACAACAAAGGTTGGAAGAGATCAGAATCAACTCAAATTATGCTGTGATGTTGATATTTTATGCAGTTTTGTAATAAACATGTTAGTAGTTCTCTTATTATCTCAAATAACTCCTGCTGAAACTTTAATTCAAAACAATCTAATCTTCTTACAACAACGGTCCAGGACCCATGAGAAGGACAGAGTTACTAAGAGCAAGTGAGAAATTACTTTCTCGATAGGAGGATAATATCACTTTACCTCTCCACTTTTAATTACTTTTACAATTCACTCGACGAGGCGACAGATAATTATTCAAAGTGCGAAATTAATATTATTACGAGCTCTACATACTAATACTTTATTTACAAGATTATAGAAATTAATATAGTGACTGCCATTTATGCAACCGGCCTAACTGTCTTGAATTGCGGGTCACGGCAGTTACTAGGATATGATCGTTCTAAAGTTGCTGAATGATTTGATCAATAATTTCTACAATGAACGGTATTTAACACTTCGATTCGCGTCAAATCGCTTTTCTTTATCTCTGATTTCTTTAACGTACTTCTTAATTACTTTTACCTCTCTGTATATCTTTTCTTCTCTGAAATAAGCTGCAATGGACATTAAATGAATTTACATTTCAAAGACGTCGGAATCTGTTTACGGAATCTGTTGCTGATGTCTCCCGACGATCACTTCTCCCGAGAGACGGATTATAAACGACCGTCTTATTGATTTCTGCCATTGTTTCAATTGCCAAGCCGAGAGATTCCCCATAAATTGTTGTGTAAGCTAACGCCTACTTTCCGACATTACTCTTTGCTTGTAATTGCCGGGATATCAACTTAATCTGAATCCATTCACTCTTTTCTGGGCCCATTTCCAAAATACAACGGTGGTATCTCTTCCCCGGTGACCTGGTAAAAATATTTGATAAGACAGAATCGCGAGAGGATCGTCCCTTCTTTGACTTTTCTCAATTAAGCTCATTCGGGCGATGACGTTGCAGATTCTCGTAGCGTGACTCATCCAAAGTGTTGGACTTCACCAAATACTAACCGGAGAACTAAAAGAGCTCTCTATCCTAGTACTTGGTACTAATAATGGTAGAATTCACATCTCAATCTATATTGATCAGGTATAAAAAAAAACATATTAACTGATTTTTAATGAGTTACGTAACCAGATTTCTTAGTCCATGCCTTGCTTTAAAAATATTAGTTTCGTTCAGAGCCAAATACATACTTCGGTTAATTTCTGGAAAAAGATTCTGAGTTTTCTAGCCCCCAATCCGAATGGTCGCTGATGACAACCAAACTCGCTACATTGCTTTTCCCGACGTAGGTTCTAGCTGCCCGACAACGAAGTGTTTAACCACAGACTAGTAATAGTTTCTGAATCCTGTTAAAGAGTAAATTGGCTTGCGGCTCGGTTGGCCTTTTATACCGACCGCTCTCTTGTCCAAAGGAACAATGGGCAATATCCGTTGGAGAAGGTGCTAGACTCAGTGCAGTGGGGTGAATGTACTTTGGGGCTGGAATTTTCTCCTGATTCCGTGTTGTTAAAAAAAAAAAAATCCAACGACCGTGACTACAAACTAGCTAAATTTACCCTTCGGTTTTCCCCAAAACATTAAGTTGTTATCTCAAATAAGGAAATATTAAATTACAAAATCACATTAATAAAGAAAAATATAAGTAACTCGAATACTAACACAATAAAGATTAATTTGAAGCAACAATTAACATAGTTTCCTTACCGATTGATCCAATTTGAATACTGAATATTAATTTTCTAAATAAAATCATAAGAGGCCCAACACCTCGGTCACAAACACCTAAAGGAGAATACGCACTTTCAGGAATTTTATTACTAGATTAATTCGAGAAGTTTCAAATCTATTTGTAATCCCGAAGAATCTCCGCTAAGCTCTCAGTTCCTTTATGATGGGAGCCCAAATTTGACTTTCCCCAAATTCTTGTTTTTCTATTTCTTCAGTTGTCTCACAAGGTGTGTCAGGGAAAGTAAAACGTTTTTGCAGCTGTAACAAGACTCATCCTATTTCTTACCACATCAAAACCTGAAGCCATGGTTTCTTCGTTCCCAGAGACTTTCGAAGTCTCACAAAATAGTATCACGGATTTTTGCGAAGAAGCTATAGAAATATACTAATGGTGAAGGTGTCGGAAGTACCTCACAAGGTAATGTCGATATTGCCCCAAAACGCCTAATATTACAAATACATTAATTCTTGGAGTTTGTACCATTGACAAAAGAAAATGAAACCACCTGTGGATACATAAGACACATGCGTAGACAGTGTGCAATGGCTTCGAACTCCATAATCAACTGAAGAACTGAATATTCTATTTTAGAACAGGGTTATTTTATTCATGTTTTCTGGACAACTTACCTTACAAATATGATTCTGGTCCTTCATAAATACAGCACACAAACTCATAAATCAGCACAGAGTTTCAGTACACTATGAAGTCTCTTAATCGTCTATTGTTTATGTCACCAGCTGACTATTGTACAATCTACATTGTTACAAGCTTCTAAGTGTCCCAGCTGTCGGGAATATTCCAAATGACCATAACCATGGACGATACTATGTATGTTATACTTTCTGGTTAAATCATTTACCAATTTAATTTTATTTAAAAGAGCTAAATAATGGCTTTAAAGAAAGTATAGAAACGTCCGACAAGGAGAATTTTTCAACAAATTTCTATATCGAAGCAAACCAGGGTGAAAACGATGGAGGTTGATCAGTAAATCACATTGTCTTCTCATTTCTGACAAAATTTGAAAGAACCCTGTGATACCTAAAATTCGTATTTCAAATTGCGTATCTCTATGGTTACAAATTAATGAGAAAATTGGACTCACTATTTGAAACCAAATCAAAGTTTTTTTAAAGTAATATCAGGTCATAACGTGTTATACACGGTGTGGCATATAAAAAGGCTTCTTTTGAATGCAGCTAAATAGATACTGCGTTTTATTTTAAAAATACACACACATCTACTGCATCCTAAGACATTGTCATTTGTTAAATATACAAAGAAACGTTGATGTTTCGAAAATTACGTTCTGGAGATAACCACAAATTCCACGTTTACACTTCGACAATCTGCGATTGAAATCGTCCATGGCACGTTCGAACATCTACTTCCCTGAAACAAGTCGTTTTGATTTCAGCAAGATAACACTATTCAGTGTAACCATTTCGAACTCAATGTGCGGGAATTTCAATGGAAGCTCTGCGCCTACTTTTCGGAAACCGGATCACTTCAGGGAATGGGGACATTTATTGCCCGGGTAGGTTACCAGGTTTATCGGTTTGTGATTACTTCCTGTGGGGGTTCCTTAAACAGGCGTTCACACATCATTGAAAAGCTAAAAAGCACCGTATTGAAATCAGAAACATTCCTATTCAGATGTTGGAACGTGTCGTGGACAAATTTCGAACGTAAGTTGTCCGAGCGTCAACATTGAAAATGGTGGTCACGTGCAGCGCGACATTTTCAAAATATGTGCTTATTTTACAAAGGGCAATATCTAAGGATACAGTGAATGCGTTTGTAATTATTTTTATAATAAAAGACAATATCAGTTTCCTTCTATTCAAACAAGCCCGTTTTTGTATATTACACACACCCTGTATATATTACATTTCTTTTTTTCTCTCATCCGAATGTGAAATTGAAAAACAAGTAACAGTGAATAAGCTGGTAATGAACACATTGAAACTCAAAATTGAAAAACAGAAATACCTCCATATATGTTCAGTGGCAAATCTGACATTTTCATGAAAGAAAAAAAGACACAGGTCTGAAGAATAGATCCGAGATCTTTTCGATATTTACCTGCTAAATTAATTTTTTAAAGTATAAATGTCTCATGTTTCCCTCTTTATTGCTAAGTATTAACATGAAATATGAATCTGGTATCCCAAAATGTTGATATTTCTAGAAAAATTGCATTTGTGTTTCAAGAATGAAACTTTCTCTCAGGGTATATTATTAAAAGAATATTATAAAAATATTTTTTTTCCTCGAGGAGGGCCCCGCTGTGGTTACACCACTATACATATTGACTTCCTCTGGAAAATGCTTATTTTATGTTTTATATACAGGATGTCCCCGAAATAATGGTGCAAACTTCGGGAGCTGATTATTTACATCAAAACAAGAAAAATGTTCCTGTGAAGGAATTCTGAAATCTAATTAGTTTCGAAGATACAAGCTCTGAAATTCACGACGGCATCGTCATAAATGACGTCATAGCTTGATACATAATGACATGAGCAATGTCGGCATAGCAAATCACACTCAAACTAGTCCACGATTCAAATATTTAAGCAATGTTTTCGATTGACGGAGTGCCGGTTAGACAGGTTTCGTAACATACGAATTCCACTGCCAAGGAATTAAGTGGTTTAATAAGACAAGCATAAAAATCTTTTCTAAGATGGATTCACCAATCACAAACATAACTTAAATTGATGTATTGGGTACTACTTTGAGTGTGATTTACTAGACCTACCCCGCTTACACCATTACTTTTCGAGTTATGACATCATTTGTGATGATGACTTTAAACGCCTGTAGCTCCGAAACTGAGCAGATTTTCCAATTTTTTCAAAGGAAGTTTGTTCTGATGTGAATACTTACATTCTGAAGTTTGTGTCATTATTTCGGAGATACTGTGTATACGGATATTGAGAACTTACTAAAAATAATTAAAGAAAACAAAAAAACAACAACTTATAAACAGTTTAATGTTTTTTTTTCATGTTAGGCTAGTAGCTTGGTCTTTAACAAATGTGATATAATTAAGTTATTTGATGTTGTTTCAACATATACCAATTGGAATATTCTTCCGCTGATCTTTTTTCTTAATGATGGTCTTCTTTTCTTGCAGGCTACTGACAGTGAGAAAAATGGTCGTATGGGTTTGGCAACAGCTATTGTTGGAAGCGCATTATTTAATAAGTTTAAACAGTTCGGCTACAATTTCGCACCTGTAAATAGTGGTGAGGACAAGAGTAAAGAAGGTACCAAAGTTTACGTCATCAACAATAATAAAAACGAAAACAAGAATCGTTTAAAGAACGAGGATGATAATGAAAGTGGGGATAGTCATAACGATAGTGGGGATAGTGGTGATGATAGTGGCGATAGTCATGAAGATAGTGGTAGTAAAGAACATCACATGCATCATGGACATCTAGTACCAATTTATCATGGTCACAAACATCACGGACATTGTTGCTAGTATTGTTCATAATTAGATGTGAATACTATTATTGTAAATAATTTAATTTATTTTATCGTGTAGACTTGAATAAAGCTTTATAACATTGCATACTATCTTAGTTTTATACAATGTTTAATCCACGAACATGATCTTAAGAGGAGTGGCGGATTTAATGAGGGACGCTGGTGGCTCGCGCCCCCTCCTGAAGGGAAAATGTTTTATTTTTATAGCATTATTTCAACAATGTACTTCGTAGGAAGCTTCAATTTGTTTAGTTTTTTAATAATAAATTAATTCGTTTCATCTCAATGATCTTAATACCTCATATTACATGCTAAAACTTAGCAAAATGAAGGGATGCGTGACAATTCATTTACCGGAAAAATATAGAAGATTTCGTTAGTCTTTTCCTCTGATCAGCACCCCCGTCTTACGAAACTCCTGGATCCATCCCGGTCTGAGAATAATCCTTGTCAGTACGGATCCAACACGAAAGATATATTAAACACTTGTAATCGTAAAGAAATAATTTGTACACTTTACATGAATTAACTATTGATCACTTTTGTATTTCTTGCACTTATGGGCACAATATAATACGCTTTAACTAACTTCGGAACATTTATTTTTGCATCGAACTTTTTAAAATGTAAAACGAGAAACATGACGTATCTGGTGTTTCATTTAACTCAATGTAAGTAAACATTTATCACCGAGAGCAGCTGCAGCTAGTCCGCACACCGGCACCTGCTGTAGTATTTCCCTAGCCTAGCAAAAGCATTAAAATGTAAAAATTAATTCAAAAAGTGAGCACGGGTTACAAAGTATTCAAGTGAACAAAATTGACCCTTTTGTCGTGACGAGCAAGTTTACTTTTATTTTTACAGCGTGCAGGTTTGTAAGAAATATGCAAAATTTTATACAAGTATTGTAATGAATGTGTACAACTTCATATTTATGGGACATGTGACTTCTGTGCTAGACAGAATTACCACCAGATGTCACGACTATATGTCTATGTGAATACTTTTCACACACGAACGAATCACCATCATACACAGAGATGCTTCTACTATGATTGAATTTTAGTTTAATATTGTAATGGGATATGGATCATTAGGTCAGTATGTTGACTACAAAGTAAACAAACAATAAACGTTACATGAAGCTGACTAAGCATCCATAAGAAGCAAACGACACCAACACCAAGCGGCAAGAGTTGGAAGTACTAAAAATACACTCACAAAAAGGGATATAAAAGGCCAGTCAATTACCTATGAATCAATCGAATCATAGTGCAGTGCGAGGCACACCTACGGTGTGCGCTCGCGGTCCGATGGCATCGATTGGCAGCTGTGTGGCCCTCAAAACGCCCGTGATGTGATGACGCCAGCAGGAAGTTGTATTCACCAGCGAAGAATAGCCGTCTCCTGATACCGACAGGAAGACTAGAAGAAGCAGCCATTTAATTATGGAAACCTGTCGAACGTGGTCAATGGTAGCCGCGGTAGCAGCTGTCCGGGAAACCGGACGACAGCGAGGCAAAGCACTCAGCACCATCTGTAGTCGTGGTATGGCAACAGTACCCCTTTTAAGAGCCACTTCAGTTAAGTTTTTCTGTGGTCATGGGGAGGCCAATACAGATAACCTTTTCTGCGCCAAACAATTGGGGACTGGTCACCTGTGGACTCCTGCACTCCTATGGACACCAGTTGGACACCGAGACGACAGAGAGGACAACCCACTTCGTGGATGCAGCCCCTGGATGAAGAAGCCACCCACCTGAGATGCAGCAGCTGACCGGGGATTGCATGTTCAACACAGACACTTGCTTTTAGGATGCGATTCACAGTAGAGTCAATACAGACATATTACCTGGGTTTTCCCACCCTTTGCAGCATGCGTGGTTTACCAGGTAATCTATCATAGCTAGTTCGATACAAGGATTTTTTTCAGAATATACAGCAATGCATATTCTGGTTTTTGCCCTCTTCATACAAAATTCTTGTCGAATTTCTCTATCTTCTGTTTTCACCTTCATTCTTCCTACTTACATACTCCGATTCGCGGTAAATGTATCCGAAAGACAGAAATCGTAAGCATCCACACCCGTGACAACAGACTTTAGTTGCATGAAGCATGTGCATGATAGGAGATCACTGTAGAAGTTGGAGAGCGGTCACTCCTCACTGCGGGACTTTACGGGGGCAGTGAAACTTAAATTTTTTTCAAGCTTAGAAGTTATCACTTGTTCGCTCCGAAAAGTGGTCACCTCTACCTACCTGGCTTGGACTGGAGTCAGGACTCTCTCCTCACCCCCAACTTAAGTTGGTATACCTTTACCTGCTAACTGGGACTTAAGTTAGTATCCTTTCTATGAACGATCTCCTTTCCTAAAGACCTAAGTTAAAGTATCATTGCAAATCGGTGAACCACTAGTTTATTCATTGCAGAGCCCATGTTCGGGACGCTCATATTATCAACTGTATAGTAAATTGCATATTATATAATATTGGAACTTTTATAATAAACTGGTGTTGGTAAAAACGTCTATAAGTGTTTGCTCTATTTACTCATTAAATAACCACTATAATAAACGATCTTCGGTCATAAGAACTCTACCAGAATTTATATCGTATATTGTAAAGACAGTGCTATCACGTCATATACGATACTGTTGCTACGTTACAAAGTAACAACCATAACAATCACCATTACGTGGATCGCCAGATTAATAGCAACACCAAATGAACATTACGATATGCTCCTAAACTATGAATAACAAAAATTAGTCTCTTTTAGTGAAATATCAAACTTATCGCAATAGTATTTGTCGACTAAATTCATAAAAAAACTGTTGAATACTAACTTCTCCAGGTAAAAGAAGACACTAAATGAAACTAATATTAGTAATCAGAATATACAATCCGACAGAACCACTAATTCATTCAATTTGCATTTAGTAGAATGTAACTATATGTGTATATTGTAAGAACCACCCCTGCTATGTGAATAGGTTGTTCAAGTTACCGCCTCTTAATCAAGGTTCCTCGCTTGTTTTGATCGCTCTTGGGTACTCAGAAAATCAGAACACACGTACAGTAAGGTTGTTTTCTTAGGACCTAAGTTTCATCTTCACATGACAATGTTGTTACTGTTCATACAATTAATTTTATGTTATCTACGTGACTAAAGTATCATCTTGCACCGGACCCCCGAGTCACGGACCTGCTTCTCAGCGGAATAAATATTAAAACATACGCTACCCATACAAACGTCAAATCTACCTGAACCAAAAAAATATACTTTATTCCCATCCTGATGCTACTGCAATCCTCTTAAAACGTAAAATATTCGTGTGTAGATGGAAGTCGAATACATAAGTTCATGGAAGGCGACTCAGTGCACTAGTCCATAAGAACACCAGAAGACCATGATTTCCTTGACCTATTGTGTGGCCCACTTTGAGTGATATCGAAGATAATGAATTGATCAAAACCTTTTAGGGTTAGGCGTACTAAATAGTTTCTCCTGCATCTGAAAGCTTGTACCTGAATTGTTGGTCGTTTATGGTAAACTACCGTATCAGACTCAAATGCCTAGTGAACTGATGGAAGCAAGAGAAATTATCCTAAGAAAAACACAAAAGATAAAGCCTGTGAATGTTATGTGTATTACTGTGTTATTTAATTGGGAAGAGGAACTATTGACAAAGTGCATTGCTCTCATATTAAGTACTTGTTATACATAAATTAATTTATTTTTATGAAATGTGATTCTTTGATTCAAATCCCTTATATTTGTGGACTGAATCTTTTTCAATTCTTTTCACAGATTTGAACAGAGCTTTTTCTAAAGTCGCTCATGAATATTTATTAGGGTCCTACAATCTTTGAGTTTTCCATCCAACCTCCATTCACTTTTGTAAGTGGCTGTACAAGATAAGTCATTACTTTCACACTTGAAAATTGTATATCAATTTTCCGACTTTCCTCCTGCACAAATGATGATTATGATATTTATTTATTAAATGTTAGCATGGATACAGCAAACGCCATTTTACACCGTTATTATGACAATGTTATATAATAATAATGACAATAATAATAACAACAATAATAATAACAATAATTATACAATAAGAAATAAGATCAGTTGCTTTTTCAATCCAGATTCATATAACAAGCATTTAGAAATTTACTTGTACTGAGAGAGAAGTCTGGTGGCAAAGGAAGAGTATCGTAAAAATGTAATAATCTGTACCCAAGAGATCGCTGGACCAAACACAATCTCAGTTTTGAGAGGTAGAAATGATATTGTGATCGGCCATTTTGTCTGGGTACTCTTAGGTTAAGGTCGTTGGTCCTCAGTGCGCCTGGCATTATTTTATAAAGAAATATTAAGTCATTTAGTTTTTATTGAGTCTCTACGCTTTTTAAGTCAAGAGAATTCAACATGTCTACGTTAGATTTGTGTTGGAGGTTGGGTACCCTGTGTTGTACAATGAGGATAAAGAAATTTTGGACTTTGTACAATTTAGATAATTTGCCATAGACAAGCCATAGACCAGATAGTAGGAAACCTGTTAAGGGTATATAATCTTTGGTAGGAAGTACACAAGTGAGAAAATATGACCGAAGAGCTCTGAAATCTTTAATATCGGTAAACCTGTAGAGAAGTCCAAAAAGTTTGAGTGCTTTAGATGTTACAAATTCAATATGAGGAGTGAAATTGAGTTTTACATCAAATATGATACCAAGGTCTTTGTAATGGTCTTTCCATTGTATATTAGATGAGGCTAATGTGTTATGGGTTTTGAGTGAGAAACGCATTGCAGCAGTTTTGCAAGGATTGACTTTCAGTAACCAATTGGCCCCACAATTCGACATAATCTATAGCTTCTTGAAGGAAGAACGTATTTTCTGTAGATTTAATGGTCTTAAAAATTTTGCAGTCATCAGCGTATAGAGCAAGAATTATGTATCTGTTCACATAAGTCATCAATGTAGAGTGAAAATAAAACTGCCCTAACGAGCTTCCTTGAGGGACACCTGAAAGCATGCGGAGCCACTTTGATGTTCTACCAGGGAAGACGACACGATGTTTTCTGCCAGTCAAATATGAAGTTAGACGCTGAAGGAGGGGTCCATGAATCTGGAGGCAAATCTGTGCGTAAGAAGTGTGTGATTGACGGTTTTAAATGCTTTGGAGAAGTCTAGATATGATTTTGAATCCTGTCTATCATAATGTTTTCACAAATTAAACCGAGGGCAGAGAGAAGTTACATAGGTCTATATGAATTAACACATAATTTTTCACCTTTTTTTTCTAAACCGGAGTAATGTTTGGTTGTTTCCAGGAGTTCGGGAAATAACCCTTCGAGAAGCACCTATTGAAAACAACGGTGAGAGGTGCAGATAATGATTGGGCTAGTTTAATAAGAAATATGGAATTTATTTTGTCAGGCCGAGAGGCTCTGAACGATTTTAGAGAGGTTAAAAGGCGATACAGTTCCGCAGGTGTTGTGTTTATATCTACTAGGCAATGGGGAATTTTAGACTTTACATCAGGAAAAAATGGATTATCTGAACAAGCATTAAAATTGTCATAGAAGCAGTGATTAAATAAATCAGACCTTTCGTTGAATGAAGCAGTACTTTCACCGTATGAAACTAGAGATTGTAGACCTGAGTTTTGTCGCCTGCAGTTTATAAGAGACCAAAATCGTCTAGGATTGGTTACAGCTTGGGATAAAACAGTTTCTATATAATTATCGTAATCTCTACGGAGGAGAGCTTTACATAACTTGCATTGTTGAGTGAAAACATTATGAGTTTGATTATTGGGATACTGTTTCCAGAGCGACCATGCACATTTCTTGTTATTGAGGGCAAGTTTTGTTTCCTGACTGTACCACATTGGAAACTTAGTGGATTTTGCTTTCTTGACAGGAACGTAGTCTTTTATAACAGCGTCCAAGCATGCATAAAAGATATCCAAGGCATCCTCCAAGTGTCCTGATTTTAAAATTAAATTAAATCAGACTAAACTTTTGAACGTTTTACTCCGGAAAATGTTATATTTTATTGAGATGAGCAACTTGAAGAAATGTCCTGTGCTTTGTCTTATAAACTTCGGATAGAAGATTATACAGTTAAATAATAACCAATTTGTCTTTCAAAGAGAATGAAAGCATTTAAGTGGTGTTAAATATTGTAGATTGGCCAACCTTGTAGCCTAATTTGTCGTGATTATATTGTCTTCCTTATTTACACAATGCTTGTCCAATTTTTGATCACATTTAGGAATCGAAACAAAATTTAGATGCTAAGGGTCTGATATGTGTGATAAATGCCATGCCAAAGACGCCCTACATTACCATCTAGTAATTGGTAATACTTATGAGGTATTATGGGGAACTTTCAATGAAGTTATTGCAGGAGTCAGTCGTACAAGTCCTACTCTTCTGGTTTGACCAAATTATTCCTCATCCATATTTGTGGTATTTTCATCCGGCCCCGTCATAAATGGTAAATGATTACAAATGATAAAACACCTCTTTTATTAAATATAGAATCTTATTGCGCATCCACAAGGAAAGGCCCACCGATTGCAAGGAAACTTCGTTACATGGGTTCAAAACAATGAACTAATAAAAATATATGCAGGATCCATCTTTATTGGCAACACCCATCTCAGTTTGTTTTTCAGTTTGTGTCTATCAGAAAAGATCTCTTTCACGGTGTGCTCAATTTAAAGAGCTAGCTAACACACAAAAACATATTATCAGATCCTGGTCCATGTTAGTCAGATGGTTTGAATTGCTAAAGTACAGCAGGTTAGCATGTTATCCTCAAATAATAATTGAATCGAATTCTTTGGTGATCTTTAGTCATCTTTGGCACAGGCCAAGGATTCTGATGTCTTGGTGACTCGATTTTCTCAGTCAATGGAAGCCAGGAGTCTTTAAGGAGATTTGGCTGATTTGAGGGTATGACTAAACTGAAAGAGCTATTCGGTTAAACATTATTGATCAAGAAGTACCACAATATATTATTCTTATTCCTCCTTCAAACCATTCGCTGACAGGATGTGGTAATACGAATAAATTTTCAACAAAACGCTGGTACTAGTGATTCGATACTTCTGGAAGATTTGGTGTCGTTATTAAGGTAAAAGCATGAGACCGAACTCGATATAATCCTGATGAAAGCCCTTAGATCACCCTTTCCGGCACCTGATGAGGTCCGATGCCAGTAGTATCACCACGAAAAGGTTATGGGCTTTGGAAACTTCACGGCTTCATGCCAACATCTACATCCGTGAGAGTCTACATTAAAAGAGCTTACTTTCGATGTCACAGATGGATTCATAATACTTTATCAAATGCACGTTTTCTCGACTCTTTGGATTACGGGTAAATTGAAAGTGATGGTAAATTGATTCCTCAGTAACAAAATGTGGAACAGTACCTCCAGATTTCTCTGTGCCCTGTTCTTTTGCCAAGTGTTTCCGAAATTCTTGTTCTTTTCGTTCAAACGAACGTTTCTGTTGTATCTTTTGCAAGTGCGAATTTGTAGAGGTTTATAATGGTCATTACAGAAATGATGAGTGATATCTGGAAGAGTTGAAGGCTTAATATTATAACTTCTATAATCACGCAATTCCTATTATAATTATGTTTACCGTACACACTTCCTACGCAAACATTTTTAGATATAATTTTTTTTAAGGTTTTCTAAAATTATTGACTTGAAAACCAAATGTAAGTGTTGCAGAGGTTGTCTCATAAAAAATGGATTTCGTTTATATATAAATATCAGTTGCGTTTAGGATAAAATTCTTTACGAAAGAATATACAACTGTTAAAACATTTAATAATAATAATAAAGAATTCGTCAAAATGTAAAATAGCTGAGCACAGTGCTTTTGAAAGGTAAGTTCAGACGGGCTCAAGGAGTTGTTGTACGATTTTACAAACTAATACCTTAATAATTATATATGCAGTATGTCATTTGAAAAGCTCCGAAATGCTTATTAACTTTGCATTGTCTTTCTAAATTAATTTTGTAACTCATTCAAGGACCGCCGGCCGGGTGGTCGAGCGGTCTGCGGCGGTAGGCTATCGACTCAACGGTCCCGGGTTCGAGTCCAGGCAGGGGCATGGGTGTGGATTTTAACACTTAACAGCTAAAGGCAAATCGTGACGGGCCGAAGTCCAAAGTTACTAAACTGGCCCTTATAAAAAAAATAAACAAAAATAATAAAAATAAATAAATAATAAAGTAATTCAAGGACCAGGTTGAAATAGAATGTTATTTCCTTTTTTTTTTAAAAAAAAATCATTTTAAATAAATATCTCAAAATTGACTATATTAAACACAAAATGTTTAAGGACCAATCTTTTTGAACGATTTACGACTTTTTGTTTAAAAAAGAACGTCCAAATCAGATGAAAAATGGCCGAGAAACTTGGTATTCAAGAATATGCGCTTCCGCCATTTTGCATCCAATATGGCGGCTAAGTGGTCAATGAGCGAGACATGTGACCAGTAATTGTTACATTGTATCAACACCTGAAAGAATACTTTGAAGTCAAACTGAGGGTACATTTCAGCGCACACGAAACCGCAATTCCATGACTAGAAGCACACAAGCTCTTTTCGGACGGTAATGACAACTGAAACCGTCAAAGGTAGTTTATTATTAGTTATAACAAAATCATTAACTAGGTAGATTCAGTATTTCCTTATACGTCCAAGTTGAATAAGCATTTTTTTTAGATGGAGGCAATATAAAAGGAGAATCTTTTGACATAGCTGTAATACTATATAGGATTTTGTTTTTAGAGTTTGGATGACCTATTTGGTACATTGATAATTGATATCGTTATCTTTTTGTTCATTTGCACAGTTATAATCTATTTCTCATACCTTATTTTTTACGAAATAAATATGCAGTATTTATGCCCTTCAACGAATTTTTTTTTAATATATCAAAGACCCTCACAATCGTCCATTTTTATGCACAACTTACTCTTTTATTGTAGACATTAACTTAATATCACGGTTCGAAATCCTGAAAGGTTGGGGCATTTCCCCTTCACCAACAGACTACCAATTAATTTTCCCTCCCACCACAATCTCTCGGGAGGCGAGATAAAATGATATAAAATATTGGGGACCTCAAAGTGAAACCAAAAGTGCTGTACAAAAATTTTGAAGTTTCTGAGTTGGAGTTATTCAAAGTTACAGTGCCATCGGCAGAAATAACATCGTATTTCTCCTAATAATGAGGCAGGATGTGTCGATTTAGCAATTCCACAATCGAAGTTGTATCCAATAACACCCATTTCAGCAAAGTATATGATTGGGGAAGTGCCACATAGAAAGACTTTCCTTGGTATGAATTTCATTGTTAAGAAATTAATATGATTTAATAGGGCGATATGGAAGTCTCCTCAAAAGTAGCATGCACAAATATTGCTATAACTAGATATATTGAGTACCAACACTGCTTCCATTTCTGGAGATGTTATTTGTGAATATGTCATGTACCTTTGCACGCCTCTAGCATCTCATCTCGACATTTCTTGAAAATAACTTTTTTTCTTCATTTCATGTCCCTTACATGGTGGTCTATTTTGTATTATTAGCTTACTAAAAATTTGCCCTCAGTTCACATGTGCCCTAGCTTCTCAATTATGTTTCAACTTAAAGATCTTTTACGTGATTCTTGTGAAGTCACAATGAACATATAGGATACATATCTGCTTATTAAAAGTAATTATAGTTTATTACACAAAGCTAATTAAACAATGCGAATATACTTACTGTATAGGTTAAGCCTGATTATCAGAACTGAGATAATTAATAAATTTTAACTAATAAAGAAAACTAATAATGACAACATCATTGGAAGGGTTCATGTATTGAAAATTAGCAAGTACAGCAGAGGAAATAACAGTTTTGTTTATGTGGACGGAAATTAATTAGTACAGCCAGTCTCTCATCAGAAAATAGTTGTTGCTGAAATTAAATCCATTTGATGGTGCTTTATAATTGAATTAAGCTTCAAAGAAATCGTTAATTAAAAGATCGTACCATTATAAATTTAGTTTGCCTTGATTTCACGAAATGGTGCTAAACAACACGTAAAAATATTGTAACAGTAAAACAAGAATAACGCTTCACTGATATGAACACTGAGAACACTCGGAACACTCAGAACACTTGGAACACTCAGAACACTTGGAACATTCTTTATCTTTACATTGTTGTTTTGGTTTCTTCTGGTCCTTATTTTTCCTTTTAATATTCACAGTGTTGGTGTTCTTCACATGCGTTGAAGTCTTCTTTGATGAATCTGTAGCACTCTGATCGCCAAACCCAGAGCCAAATCCAAATACTGTTCCTATCAGATCGCTTGTTTTACCAGGTGTTGGAAAGCACTCACTTATCTAAAAAAAATTAAAGAAGGAACATAAAGACATGTCACTCTTCTATCTTGTTCCCTACAGAGGTTATACAAAATGATCAGCGTTCTCTGTCATGTATAATTTCATTGACAGTTTTATATATGATTCACTTTTTAATTGATACTTCAATCTTTCTATTATTTTTTAAAATAAAAAAAAAATGTTATGACATGGGTATACTATAGCACTCTGTAACATTAGATAGCTATACAGGGTGTCGCAGAAATAATGGCTCAAACTTCAGAAGGATATTATTTATATCACAATAAGAAAATAGTTCATTTGAATAAATTTTCTTGGATGCCATATCTTTACGCCTAATGATGTAAGGGGTGTCGAAGTAGATTAGATAATGACAAACTAACTAGTTCCCGATACATCCATTTAAGCAATGTTTATGGTAAGGAAGTGCCACACAGGTTTCTTTCGCAACGTAAGATAAGATGAATTTGATTGTCAAGAAATTAATGAAATGGTTTAATAGGGTAAGCATTTGATAGAATCCTCTTACAGCTTCATGCACCAATCAGAATCATTGTTTAGATAGGTGTATTTCGAACTACTTCGCTTGTAATTTACTAAGTCGACACCGCTTACGTAATTATGTGTTGAGCTATTACGTCATTTGTGACAATGCCATGGTAATTTTGACCTTCAACAACTCTGTCGAAATTCTTGAGAAGAAGTTTTCTTTGTTTCGATGTAAACAATCACCTCACAAAATTTGTCTCATTATTTCAGGATCATTCTGTATATAATAAACATATATATATATATATATATTGTTTTTTAATTTCAGAAAAAAAGTGGGCCCAACTTTTGTTCGAGAAGTGATTTATGTTCTAATCAACAATTTGGCTCACGGCGATAAGACTTATTATTACTGTTTGAACATTACGCTGTTCGAACGACCGAACGACCGTGGCTCAGTGGTTGCCTAAGTATTTGGGAAGTAGAGGATTCAATCCCAGCGTCCGAACATCCTGACTAAGGTTTTTCCAGGAGGTTTCCTCAGTCCCAACCAGGCAAATGCCGGGATGAT
Source organism: Lepisma saccharinum (assembly GCA_022664845.1). NCBI lineage: Eukaryota > Metazoa > Arthropoda > Insecta > Zygentoma > Lepismatidae > Lepisma > Lepisma saccharinum. Next base: position 72,657 of record JAGDQP010002060.1, on the reverse strand, counting down.
ACCTTCAATGTTTTGACCGAAACCTTTCAGAATACTTTCCCCTCCCCTATCCCGCCTGAGTCTTAGATAAAAGCCATAAAGAGTGTTTCAAAATTTCTCTAAACTTTGGTGGTCAATGAGGCCACTTGAAGAATTTTGTGGAGGCCTTGGTAATTACTGATGGCTTCATATAATATATTATGCCTTCTTGACGTTAAACACAAATCGCGTGGGTGTTGCATAATAATGAACCATCAGATTAAAATTAGCCAGGAACTAGGGTGAAATGGCGTGTAAATAAAAATAAAATGAAACAGTCTTCCCTTCTATACTATTCCTATTTTCCATGTATGGTTTTCAAACTAGAACATGCAGTTTTCCTTTCTTTCAAATGTATAAATGAACTGTATTGATACTGGTATAAAGTTGTGAATTTATACCCTATATACACAGAATATGCACAATTCTATTTGTCAACTAAGAACACTGAACGATTTCAAGAATCAATTTAAAAATGACACTCATGATATGAATGTATGAAATATCACGGTAAAAGAAATAGAAAAAGTTGTATTTACATGTGAAGATGGGGTAATTATTCGTCTTCCCTTATTTGTGAAATTCCTATAAAGCTGGTAAAAAGTATCTTCATATTTATTTTTAATCAAAATAAGCATCTCCTTATCCATCGACGAAACGACCAAATTACTGAGGGGAATTTAATAATAATAGTAATAGTAACAATAAAAACCCTTTTGGTACGGTATTGATGTTTAGACTGTACAGACGATAAAATTACTGCGTCAATACGTTCCTTACAATACAATTTCATCCCTGTCAGTGCATATGTGTGGCTCAACAAAATTACAATTGGAAGAGCTTACGTATTACATTTACCCAGTATATTAAATAATTGTTCTTTCTTAATGACTAAAGATTAGAAGTAAATTTAATTTCTATTCAACTATCAGATTCTCATCACAAATATTTGACTTGTTGCTAGGTGACAGTATTGGGCAGATGACAAAATTTAAATGCCGTGCATTTAATGCTTTCAAACGGGACAGGGTGTCTACTGCCGATCTGCCGCGCAGTGGGCGTCCTGTTCGCCGCGATGCCGCTATTCATCTAGCCATTGTTCGATAGGGTAGGGCACGCGCACCTAGTGCTTCCCGTAACTCTGTGTGGCATTCCTGCCGCGGCAAATGCTACTTTCACATACGCACGATATCTGCCGATATCACAATCAAAGACCTGTTTATGTGTTATCCAAAAGCCACTCACGCACAATAATGTGTGTCAAAGCGTGCAGCTTTTTGTGATAGACTGTGCTCAGAGGAACTTAATCTCGGGGGACAATACCTCTAAAATTGGTGATTTTGCAAACATTTTATTATCAAGTTTGCACCATTTTCTTTAAAATTAATATTACTCGTGTAGATTACAATATCTGTTCACAAGATTGGACTCCGGTGGTAGTCTAGATAGTCCACAGTATACGCTTCTGGCGTGAGGTTTACTACGTTAATTTTTTTTACCCTTGCTTGTATAGTCTATACTTACTGTCACAACACACAGTACAGCAACTAGTAGAAAAAGAAAACCTTTGTGGGCCATTATGATGAGAAATTTTGAGTCTGAAAAGAAAGGAAGTACGATTGAGAGAATCACATAATAGCGTCACATAATTAGTAATAAATGATATAGACAATATTAATTTGGAAAAAACAAACTAAAATGAAGTAATGTATAAAGTTAAGCTAAAGGATACTTGGAACTTGGAAAAGTAACAAGATATTCCTAGTAATTTAATAATTCGTGATTGTTTTGTAATGTGTATCTCATACAGCATTTTTCTCCGAATTCTGGACGATGGAAGTCATTTGTTTGGAACTTACTTTTCACATGTTTCCCCTTAGTAAATCATGCGAACTTAGCACCATCTGCCAGCCCTTGTCGATTTATATTAGAATAAAGGAAATGGTTTCACACATAAGCTTACGCATACTAATATGTTTAAGGAAAAACATTACACAATTTGAAAGGAGCAGGAGTTCAAACAAACCGATCCACAGGGGGCCGAAATTGACAATTTTGTGCGCATAATTTAATGTAGAATTTTCCAATGATTGTGATGCATTATATATGGCCAAAAATGAAAGGAAACGGAGAAATAAAGTGAAATAGATTGAATAACTGGAAATCAGACATTTTTCACATGCACCAAATTGGACAGGAAGGGAATTCAATACGTGATATGACGAAATGTAAATCATTCCTACAATACAAATAGAACAGTTGTACATAAAATACATGAATGATGAACATATACATTTAATAATGTTTATACCTATTATTTATGCTTTGTGTGGGTCAAAAAGCACACAATTAACTCATACAACCACACACGTCATGCAGTTGAAATATGGATATGCATTTCTACAGTTAAATACTGTATAAGTCTGTAAAAGTTAGACTTAAGTTACCACACATTATTGAATTGACACAATCACACGTATCATCATGTCCTTACTATCAGAGTAGGATGGGTGCTATTTCACTCACTGTCACTACTACTGTCTTCATAGTCATTTTCCTTCTTGAAGTGTATTTTCAGTGGCCTGCAATTTAGTTGAAGCATTCTCTAATTCTGCTAAAACAAACATTAATTTAACAGTAACAAGTCACATTATCTCTTCACAGTGAATTACAGATTTAGTTCGGGGAACATATTTTATATATGTGTGAATATTATGTGGTTTTTAAACATGTAAACAATTTCCTCAAGTATTGTTGCTAACTTCTGTGCACAATCAGTCAATTGGCATGGAAGCAAGTAGATCGAGTGATTGAAGGAGCTCTGAAGGGACCAATGAAATCGATGCAATGGATCTGCAACATGGGCGCGGAGGCGACTATAACTTGATTGAATCCTTAACTGCAAAAAATAATGGAAAATAAGTGTAACGAAAGTTTACCCCTGTACGAAATTATTGCCATTGCAAGGCTCAAACTGAATGATTACAAGCAATTCTGAGCGATGCTTCTGCTAGGACCAATACATGAATGACGAAATGGTCCTTTGAATGACTGTGGAGATTCTTCGTCTGCTCATTCATTTTTCACAGGCAAAGATAAAGAGTTAAAGACAGAATCAAGCTTCAACCTATACTAGGCATCCTCAATAGGTGACCACATCCGCAGCGCATGGATATTTCTGCTAGCCCATCACCAGAAAATACATAAAATATTGAATAAGTCGTTGGTTTTTGCTTCAAAATTTCTCGCTTTAGTGAGGAGAGTGTTGGTAGTTCACGTCGTGGCCACAAGGCACACTGTGAACTTTTTGTATCCAAGGTTCGCTAGGGGACAATGCAGTCGCTTTGCAAAATATGGATCATATTACATTACGATATTAGACAGATTTGATTTTCTTCTACAAGTTTTCTCAAGAAAGAAATATGATTGTTTGTAATAGTCATTAATGCTTGGCCAACATAGACTTCGTATAACGACAATTAATTGAAGTCGCTCTTCCAAGAAGTTAATTGGGAAGTGGTGAGCTATACCGTCAAGCCAAATGCTCTTTAATTTAAGCCTTTTTTTTGGGTGAATTCTCTTCATTAAAAATGTTATTAACTAATTCAGATTTTAGATTTTATCCTTGACTAAAACCTTTGAATACATAATATTATTAAGTCCTGGAATTCTAAAAATTGGAGATTTGAAATTAAAAAAAAAAAAGTTCAGCTAGTGAGAATGTCTCAGGGATCATGGGGAGTACGTGTAGTTAATTGTGTATGTCCGATAGTTTCGAGATTCGCAACGGACTGAAACAAGGTGATGCCTTATTTCCACTATTGCTTAACTTTGTATTAGAACATGGGATTCTAAAAATAAAAGAATACGAAAAGGGACTAAAATTGAACGGCTTAAATCAACTGGTTGTATACGCGGATGATGTAGATTTAATAGGGGACAAAATGAATGATCTACAAAGTAAAATCGATGTTTTAGTAAAAGTTTGGGGTGGAATAGGTTTACAGGTGAACGCGGAGAAAACAAAACATAACAACCCTAGAGGATGTAGGGAATAGAATGAGACTAGCTAAAGGAATTAAATAACTTTAAATGCTTAGGAGCATATGTAACAAGCAAAAAAGTAGATAACGGAAGAAATACAAATCGCCTAGCATCGGGCAACGCATGTTTCTGTTCAGTCCAGAAATTCCCAGATAGCTGTTGCTAATGAACTGAGAGTCGTGTCAAATGTATCCACCTGGAGTGGGGGTATCGAACTCGTAAATTACGTTTGGGGTGGGTTGCTCAGCCTGTAAAAATGCATGTGACAATGATGATCTATTAACTGATTACACAGGCCCTATACTTCACCCACTTTGTTGGTGGTAGAGGTGTATTTCTTTCCAGATTGTAAGTGATATGTGTACCAAGTTTGGTTAAAATTGCTCCAACATACATATACACATACACACACTTCACTTATTTCACTTTTTGCACTCAAGCTTAATTTAATTAGGGCTTTCACTGTTAGATTTTGCAACACTGTACATTCACATTGATCAGTCTCTTTATATGTCAACCTCATCATCACCCTTTTCTCTGTAAATAACAAATGTGTCCTTGTTTCAGTGTCAAAGACTGAATGGAAACAACCACTAAAATACATACAATAAAAATATTTCAGAATTGAATTTATGTAAATCGAAAGCTCAAAGTAAAATATCGTATTGGAGGCTTGGCTAAGAAAACTGTGTGATTTGAGTTACAAACCGCAGTAAAACATAAATTTTATTGTTTAATTTATTTTAATTTATCTTGACCTACTGGGGGGTGGGAAGGTAACCGATAAAAATTTTGAACACCCCCAACTTAAAATATTGTACTTTTAAAAATCAATAAAAACCCTGGAAACTGTAATTAAATCCCGCTAATCTTTTAATTTTGGCATTAGACCACCCCAACTAGAAATCCTGGCGGAATCCCTATTCTTTGTTTTTAAATTATATCTCTTTTGTCCTATGTTTTGTGTAATTGTTCTACTGTGATATGTCTTCGAATCATTGCGGTTATAATTGAATTTTGTAAAAAAAACAACAAAAACGAATCTATTGAGAATTACGCATTTGCAAGTTACAAATACACATTCATAGTACCGTTATTGTAACAGTTCTGTGTATCTTGAATTTACTTATTTTCTACTTGCCTACTTCTAGTTAGTACAAAACTGCTTTCTATTCTGTTTCAAGACTATGATTATATATTCTTTATGAGAAATTATATATAATACATTTATGCCATGCATATGTAATTAATAATAATACGTCATTAATCTTTAAAACATCTTGTCTAGTGTAAGTTCATTAGGGAGGTTTGCATTGAATGACAATACCATGTGTCCTCTTTCTCATAATGACTACAATACTTGCTTCCTACTTTTTCCCCAAATTGAAATCTGGCAATCCTAGAGTTAGAAAAATTACTAGATCTTTCATTAAATCGACTTGCTGGTTTCTTTGCCCCTGTTAAATGTTTTTCGAAATATTTTGAAACATTCTTTGCAGTTTATATAAGAAGATTAGTTTTCACAAAACTGTTCTGTTATTAAGGAAAAAAGTAAATTCAATATGACCAAAGAGATTCAACGATAGCAAGTCTTTAGTTTCAAGCAGATTTGAAAGTAAATAGTATAGTGTATATACAGATGCAAGGGACCAACAATCAACTATGTGATGCTCTATTGTGGAAAAGAAAATCTGCAACTGTGCTTATCCTTAATATTCCAAACAAACTGGTTAGAAGAATACGAGCACTCCGTTCAACCGACGTCCCCGAGATTCGAACCCTTGAACATACGTAAGAAAACATGCATGCCAACTTCCTGGTCAACTGGGGCACAGATATTATGCCAAGAAAAGTAAGTATTAAAAGAAATCCATTAGCCTCAAACTTAAGACAAGATATACAATATGATGAATATCCGATTTGTATAAATACAACCACATTTTTAAGAGTTTGAGTGTACAATTAGAAGTATTTGATTCTTTTTTCTAGTTGGCTTAAATCAGTATTCATGTGAAACTCACTTTTAACTGACAATCATAATGCGTCCAAGCTTTAGAAATACGTAAATAATTGAAACAAAACTGTTTCTTACCTGAAGTACAAGAATGGAATGAAAATTGTAATTTTCCTTTACAGCATGAAAGTACGCTTTTTATAAAATGACATTCATAAAAATACTACAAATAACTTCCTCAATAATTTACGTTCATCCTTGCTAAAATTAGTTTACGATAAAATATTTTTTTGAAGGTTTCTACACATGAAGGTTACAGCTACAGATAAGTTAAAACCACTTTTAACTTTGAATAATTATGTTATTTTCTATGATAAAATAATTACACTAATGTTATACTCTGAACTGTTAATTTGTATTTTAATAGCAGCGTAGATATCAAGAAACGAATTTCCTATTTACATTTTTTGAGTAAACTCTTCAACAAGGTATTGATTAACTTCTTAAAAATACTAAACACGTGTAAACAAATATATGGGGAAATTAATTGAACAGAATAAGTCTGAATCAGGAAGTACAACGTGTTATGATATACATTACTACGTGTATAATTGGTTTATGGTGGCTGATAACGTTTTAAAATAAACAAATTCAAGTGTATAGTGCGTCATTAGGTCCATCAACATGTGGCGGATTTGCGTGCCTGTAAGTGTTTTAGCCTTCTTGTTTTGTGTCAGTTCAAATGATTAACAGATATTTTGTGATATATATTTTTTTCAATATATTCTCAAAAGAAAACGTTATATTTGTTGATTTTCACCGTCTCAGTGTGTATACATATGCTTCATTACTTTGGTCGTTATTTATTTTTTTATTACTTGTAGTATTTGGGTCATTCTTCTACGAAAGGATATTTTATGATACTCAAAAATTCAAAAAGATGGAGTGAAATAATAATATTCTTATTTCATTTTCATGTTAAAAAATAAACGTTTAGGCTATGTACATGTTTCTGCTCTCAGTAAAGAAATAAACAATTTGAATTTACTATAAAAATTCTTGAATTACACAAACCTGCAAGTAGCAGAGTACAACATTTAGTTAGTCTATTTATTAGTGGCGGCTCGTGCTCTCGACATTTGGTGGTGCACCAAATGTTATTGCATCATTCACATTATTATTAAAGATCAACAATTGCACCACACTATGGTCACCAGATGGCCAAGATTAGCTTGGAATCAATTATAATACTATTTTTAATCGGTAGTGGAGACTCATAATCCCAAAACTAAGTAAGTTTACAAACAAAATTTTCAAGTGAATGAAGTTCAAAATGACTCAAAGCAGTTTCAAAAACAATATATTTGATGTTTAAATGCAAATTGATGAAAATTATATTCCTGCTTGTGAAACCAACTTATCTGAATTTTTTCTCTATATGACGACGAACGTCTTGAATGATACAAAAAGCAAAAGTTTGGGCATCGTATTTAGAAGCTGTAAAGAAATCCCAAAATCGTTCAACTGGCTTGCTAATTGCAATGTACTTATATACAAGAACCATCTTAAATATTTTTGCCACCCCTACTTGTTTCATCTGCTATAATAGGAAAAAGTTCTGCCTCCCTCATCTCTTGAGAATTTGTTTTTCCTTGCTTACTTGAAGCATACTTTGAACAAGTTCATTTTGTATTTTCTTTTCGACGCTCTCTTGAAAACTTTTAAAATATAAAACGACGTTTCAGAGCGCTATCTAGCTCAACACATGCCCAGATTGGAAGAAGATTGTGTTTCGTAGTTACCGCTTAAAACCAATTCAAACACTCCACAAAAGCGAATAGAATTTATGAGTATGTTTAGCATGTACCTGCTTTGTGTCACATTTTGATTGTGATATTCCATGGTTATTCTGTAACATCTAGCTGACCAACAGGGTTCACATTTCCAAGAACATTGACATATTTTCCTTCTAAGAGGCATGATTTTTTCTCTGTTCCAGAAACACAGTAAACTGTCATAATTTCTTAAGTGAGTTTATTTTACTTAGAGCTATGTGCTATTTGAACAAACACCCGATGGGCCTGAGAGAATTTAGAAAATTGTTGCTGAACATAGCTGTCAGGGTCAGGGCAATTTAAAATTATCTTACGTATTTCAGAATCACACAAGCGAGAACCAAGAATTATTTTTATATTTGGTACTTTATTACAGCGAAATAATGAGATAGAAACACTTTGGAGAGATAAACTGTCCAATTTGAAAGATTCTTTCATTTAAGTATAAAAGTTGTTGCATTTTCGGTTGAATGAACTGAGAGCAAGGGAAGAAAGCTAGATGGGAGAAGTTTTCCAGAAATGACTGGAATGAAATTCTTCTTTACCTTTTGTCAGTTCGTCTAGTTCCTTTCTATGTTTTGACGGTCCATGAAACTCATTCCTATAACTTACTGGTCAGTAGACATTTAGTACAGAGTGCTATCTAGTAAGTAGAGAACAAAGGACGACGAACGTGCAACCAACAAAATAAGGAAGGAAGGTTGCCAAACGTCCGGTTCTTAGGAAAATTGTCCGGTGTTCGGTTACAAGCTCAAACTGGACGGCTAATGTTCGATTTTCGGATTTTTGTTTTCGTAAAAAGAAAATTTAAATTGGTAGTTAGTTTAAATATAAAGTTTTACTCTCTAAGCAAGGACTCACAATTTTAAAGTTAGTATACTAAAGACCAAATCGTAACTTATTCTGGACCTGGTGCAATTCTAAATAGTACGTGTATAAAAATTTTCTTTCTTCTAAATGTTGTTGTGTAATTTTTGCTGTAATAGAATACTTCGTAAGGATGGGTTATATTTCTGCTTAGTTTTGACTGAAAACATCTATTTTCACTCTTCCCAGTCACTAATTATTTTTATTTCTCACTTTGAGAACTACATTGTATTGATGTTAACAGTGAATATTCATCTTGTGTATATCATTTTAGTTTTATTTTCAGTCATGATTTAATTTACGTAGACATAGTAAATAACCAATAGACGTATTAAACGTTAAATTGTGAATCATTCAAATAGAAATTTCAAGTCAATATAAATTTAGTTCTTTACATTTTATTGTTAAGCTATCTTTGGCATACACCACATGATTTTCGAATATAACTTGAGCCCGGCATTTATAGCTAAAATATAATTTTTGCCTTCATTGCATTTTCTTGCGAAGGTTTAAAATACCTTAAAGGATTTCGGTTAGTTCCTAGTGAGAAAATATTTTTTCAAGTTTTTTTTTCTAAACTCGAAGCCGGATGTTCTTTTCGTAGCTCCCTGATACTACTAGACATGAGTGTTGATGTTATTACCTTTTCCACAATTAACCTTGCCTAGGCCTACGGTAAATACTGAAATTAACACCGAAAAACTGACAGCCGCCGTGACCAGAAATGGAACCCGAATCTTCTAGTTTGAGTTTGAATATGCAGTCTGGTTGAGCCGTGGTGGTGCAATTCACAGCACGCCCAAGTGGAAACGGAAAGTCCCGGTCACTGCGGTTGTAAATTTTTCTATGTTAATTTCACTATGAGGTTTCTTGAATTTCGGATGTTCCTATAACTCAAGTTGTGTTTCAGGTAATAGTGAAGTGTCTGCTGTGATTATTTTTTTAGTTTGTTACATGTCCGGTTTCCAAAATGAAATGATTTAAAATGTTCAGTTTTTAGAAAATTTAAAGGTTGGCTATCCTAAAGATGTTATGTGTCATTCTCTCTTAATTTTTGCATAAATTGAAAACAGCTAGATATTCTTAATTACCCATCAACTCCATGAATACAGGAATACATACACACTACTGTTTATAACAAATGTTATTTTATTAATAAATTGAAGCTTGTGGATGAACGTAACATGGTTGTTAAGTCCTAAAAAAATGTAGCTTTGAACAGAAATTCCTCAACATCATGGTGATTTGTGGTTTATGTTAATTCATGTAGTCTATGACTGCACATGGTTACTTCAAATTGTAGAAAATTATCCATAAAAATCTATCTGTAATGCTGTACAAAGTTCAGAATTGTTTCAGCACCTATTATGTCAGTTATATTCAGTAGTGTTTCCCAAACATTGATCCGGTGGGACGCGTCAAACTATATTATAACGCATCTTAACGTTAGGAATTGAATTAAGTTTAAATTTTAAACTTGTCAGAAAATCTTTAATATTATGATAGTATGTAGTATAAGTCATGCGCTAGGAACAAAGCCAGGACGTTATTCATCTATTCGTTTGTAAGATCATAAGTTTACACTCATTTATAGTGTTCATGAATAATTGATACAGTCAATATCATATCAAATGCATATTGCATATAAATTACAATGATATATCAAATACAAATATAAAACATATTCATCATATGTCTTCAGAATATTTTATTATTGAAAGCATTAATAATTCAGTTCTTTAATCCTCTTTCTAATACCATAGTGCAGTGCACTTATTCTCCATATTGGAGAGTTCTTAAATATATTGGTTCGCTTTTTCTCACAGTAGAAAAAAATAATATTATTAAATCGTGTATTTCGAAGTGTATCTGAAATTTAGGAAGTAATTTACTACAATCTATATCATTGTAAGATATCTTATAAAGAAATACCATTTCATGCAAATTTCACTTCTTCTCCAAGCTCATCATATCAACATTCTCGTTTAACGTACGACTATTTTTCTTTGTGGAAATATACCTGTCTTCTTGTGGGTCAGATATCTGAGAAATTTTGAATGTTTTTCAGTCTGTGCCTATTGAATTTAGAGTATGAATTTGAAATAAAAGTCGCTTATTCAAGTTTTAAACGAACATAGACTTAATAAATTCTTAGAGGAGTTTTACGTTCGCTGAATTCTCGTCCACTTCGTAGTACAAATTGGAGGTATCTATGTGCTACATTTATGAATTACTTAAGCAATATGAGCATCATACGTTAGTTTCGAATCATATTAAACACCCAGAGCTCTAAATGTTTCTGGAGATTTTAAAACTACATTGCTAATTACAAACGAAATGTATATTAGGGGTTTAGCATCTCGTGTACGACGCGCTACTCGATTGTGCTTATTGTTAATCAGGGTGTAAATCGTTGCTTGCTTTGTAAGGGGACAAATATTCGATGGTTTTGAGTCCACATTACTTTAACCTTTTCCTTTATAATGAAAAGTATTGGGTAGTAATAAATTAAGTCAGACGAAACACCAATTTTTAATTTAAATTTAATTTTCGACGTTTCAGCATCATTATCTCCGGCCCCCACACTAATTTGATATGTACAAATTTTCGCCTCCGAAATATTTCGAATTCTCCTAGCAATCCAATGCCAGTTATCTATTTTCAGCCTCAGATATTAGCCTTATATTCTGCTGACAACCTTTTCGTCGGTAGTAGTCTGTTTGGTACTGGTACTAAGGTTGCTGTTGGTAATGAGACGATGTTTCGCAATATTGAGGTTCCATTAAAAATAATTTCTAATGGTGTAATATCTGCAATGTGCTTGTTTACAATTCTGAATTAAGAGTATTATTACCCAAGTACCATGAAACAAAAACATCGTCCAGTTATTGCAGTAGTGGAATTCGGATCGGTAATGGAGCAGAATGCATGTTTGGTTGAGTCCAGTGCGCCCAATTTGATTTACTTTTGTCTGGTAGGCCTATATTCTTAATTTCTCGAGACAAATACCAGTGTTCGAATAAAACTGTTAGCCACTACATTCTCCATTCCATTTTGTAGTGCTCGATATACGTATAGTGGGAGACAAAAGTATTGGAACAAAGCGATTTTTGCCTTAAGCATTACACTAGAATTGTGTATACTCGTATATTAAACTTCACAAAACATGAGTTATAACACAAACTTATTTCAATTAAATAATAAATTTAACTGCAAAATAAAACTAAAATGTAATTTGTAAAAATTTATAACGGAAAACATAATTTTATAGCCGGACAATAGTGTTGAAACACCGTAATTTAGAACCTTGTAAGAGGTCTTTTTCTCCATGTAACTATTCATCTGACCCTGTTTTTGAGTTCATTTCATTTTTTCTCAATTAAATATTAGTGACAACTCTGAGGTAGTGTGTTTTAAGTATTAGGTGTGTTCCATACAATCCTCTGTGAATCAATTTCTATCCAATGTGTCGGGTCATTGTCTTGTTGGAAATCAAAATCATATACCAACACCCAATTTCACAGCACTTCCTTTAAGATTGTAGTGCAAAATGCATATACATTCGAACGTATCCCTTTTTCTTCTATAAATACAAGTTCCAGATACCATTAGAGACTGTAGAGCCCCACGCTATCGTATTTAGTCCTCCATGCTTTACTAGGTCTGATGTGTTTTGAGGGTCTCATTGTGCGAGTAATAACAAGGCCAGGTACGACACCAGATTTCCGAATAAATTATATCAGGAAAGAACGTTATCAGTTTACAAATGTATTTTCATAATTGACAATGACTTCTGGGAAAAAGTTCTATGGTGATATAAAAGCAAGTTGAACATATACCGTGATGATGGTCAAATATTAGTATGCAGAAAGCGCAACACAAAATGGAGCCTTCAAAACATGGTAGGCAGTTTCAAATATGGAGGAGCAAGTGAAATGGTGTTTAGGTTGTACAATCTAATGGTGTATGGAACTTGTTTTTATAGAATATACAATGAGTAAATTTGATTTTAAATGTGTTTTGTACGAAAATCTTAAAGCGAGTGCTGAGAAATTGGTCTGAGGAGATATGATTTTGATTTCCAACAAGATAATGACCCGACGAAGAATGCAGAAAGTGTTCTTCAGTGTATTGTATGTAACACACCTCTACCTCAGATATCTCGTTTAAATTACATTAAGAATAAATGGAAATGAATCCGAAAATAAGGTCAGAAAACACTAAATCAGAACCAGGACAGAACTGAAGAAGATCCATATGAAAAGAAAAAGGATTCAGGATTGATTAAGAAACATGTTCATTCAATGCCAAAGCAATTTTTAAGAGTTACGCGGAGAAAAAAAAATCTTAAAAGGTTTTAAATTACCTGAGTTACCTGTGTTCCAATACTTTTGTCCGCCACTGTACATATCTACATCTTTTTCAAACTTGTGCTTCATTAGATTACAGTGAAACAAAGAGATCTATACTAGTTCCTTTCCTGCGGATGGATGGCGCTACTGCGGACCGACTTAATATTCGCTTGCTTCGGCCTTGATGGCTGTCTCGAAGTTATCGGGAGAAGGTATTGCTGTTGTCTTCTTGGCCCGTCTATAAAATGACAGAAGTTGTGAAGTAGAAGATAGTGCACTTTGGAGTTTCATGTTGTAAATGAAATCTTGGAAAATGTTTAACGATGAAAGTTCTTCAATTGTGCGAAAAGAGTTACTAAGCATATTCCCACGGATACGGTCAATAACTCCGTAATTATACAAACAAATCAATAATATGATTGAATATTGTAAGACAAATACAAGTTAAAAATAGATACAGGATGATTTTTTTTATCATTATTCCTTAATTTGCCCGGTGTTGTTTCTTCTTTTCTCATTGGAATAATTGGTATTTATGTTTTGGATTTCCATTGTTCATTTTATAGCGCTATGTCTCTTTTGCGCATATATACGGATATTGTTAAATTCATCAAATTACAAGTGTTTTATATGTCACGGAGACTTGAGTGTCAAATTTGGGAGAAAGAAAATTCCGGTAACTTGCATGAGTTGACCATTACCGCTGATACCAGAAATATTTGTTGTGTGTACGGGTTTAATATTAAAGTCCAGGCAAAAAGTTTAATGTTTCAAAGATGGATCTTTTTTAACCTTATTGACTGATTAGATCTGTAGCATATTTAACTTCAATTACGACCATCTGAATGCACTAATTCATGAGAATTCTCGCAAAAGAGTTCGAAGAATCAGTCAACAAAGTGAACTCTGGTCAGGCTCGTACTATCCCAGAGCTTGTAGTATGAGTATATAAAATTTTCCGCTTTGCATTGAAGGCCTATAGCCCACAATACATTTCTACAAAATTGTGACACGTAGTAAAACTTTCTACACAGTATGTTAAATACAAACAAATGGACATACTATTAGTGCAAACAATGAATTGTTTTTAACTTTCTGAAGGTTGGGTAGAGGTCTATTAACTCTCCAGAAATCTCCAGAAATCCGGCGAGGTCTATTAACTTCCTCTCATTTAGCATTTCGTCTAATTCCGTGTTTTTCTCAACTCCTTACAATCAAATAGAATATGTTTTTCATTTTTGATTTCTCCACACAGACTGCAAAAATAGTTCTCGAATTCATCTTTCACATTTTTCCATTTATACCCGCCTATGCGAAACATTGCTAGGTCGCATCTTTGCCCCTTCCTAAGTCAAGATATTTTTCTGCCCCAACATTTGTTTTAATTTTCACGTGCGTTGCCAAAGACCGTTTAGTTACGCAATCGGTTTTCAGGTTTCCAAACTGTGGTCGATACAATTTTTTGTTGAATGACTTTAAATATGTCTTTTGACTTTCCGTTTCTTACCTCCAATAATTCGAGCATATTTATTTCCTGTAAGAGTCCCATTACTCCTATGATCCACGAGTTAGTGCTTCTCTGTTTCATTTGATAATCAAGACACCGTTTTTGAATTTCCCTCCTATTTTTTATTTCGCACAAATTCAGCCAATATTTTAAAACACGCATTTTTATAACTGAGGTTATGGGATACCTCCCTGTTTCTACCAAGACCGCACTAATAGGTGCGGATTGCGCTACCCCCAATATTTGTTTTATGAACTTTTTCCTGCTTTATTAATTACGTTAGCAATACAACTGGTGCCCCAGAATTCACACCCATACAGAAGTATTGGTTGACGTAATGTATTGAAGGTACGTGTGGCCAATTTCAACGGAATTCTGTTGTGTCTGTTCAAGGCTTTGCGTGTTGCGTACAGACCTTTTTCAGCTATAGCTGCCACTCGTCTTTGATGGTTGACCCAAGTCCCATTGTATGATAAATTCACTCCCAAGTATTTAAAAGTTTTAACTATTTCTAGCTTCCTGCCCTGATATAACCATCGCTCGTCTTTTGCCAGTATGAGTCCCTTTTCGAATACGACTACCTTGGTTTTATTCACATTTACTTTAAGTTTCCATTCTATACAGTACGTTTCTAGTGTATTTAATGCTTTCGGTAATCCGATTACTGTTATGACAAGATTGACAAATCGTCCGCATACAACAGTACTGTGATTTGTGTTTGCCCTACGCGAGAGTGATGCCTATCGGTTTCGTTTAGCACTTCCACTACATCATCGATAAATAAATTTAAAAGTATGGGAGGACGTTCGCAGCCCTGTCTTAAGCCTATATAAGATGGCATTGGCTCAGATATTTTGTTTTGCCCGTTTCTTACACAAAAATCAATCCTGGTGTATATTGATCAATCCTGGTTGCAATGTTAGCGTAAATGAAGTATACTTAAATTAATATTATTAAAATTTTACTTTTGATAAAGTAAAGATTATGATAGACGACAATGGAAACTCGGGAAGGGCGTAAGCCATAGTGCTGTTACCGCCGATACAATTCATTTTTATCTTTATATTTAAGACAATGGAAACTGAAGGACAAGAATGAATTGATTTACAACAATGTAAACAGTTGACATGACGATAATTAGAGCTGAACTTTGAGATTGAATAGTTAATGTTGTATGCAAATCTAAACAGAAATAAAGGATATTAAGGAACATCAAAGTACCTACGAAATCATTAGATATGAAAAAGCGAAAGTTTCATTCTCTTTGTAAATAAGCATTCAACCTGAAAATAAGAAATCCTAGTTATAAAGTTTATATTATTGAATGAAACATATTTTATGTGATTAACTTAATTTAAACTCTGTATGTTAATTATACCACCATTCTATACGTATTTAACTACTTAAGATACAAGAAAAAACGACGGCTATTAAAAGCTATCTTATTCGTCTTAAACACGTCAAACCCTCACACACTAACTCTAGAATATTACAAAAACAGTATTTTTTACAGCAACTAGAAATACTAGAGGGTGCTAATACAAATAGTAGTAATTTTATTACAGACAATATTTGGCCTCCTCTGCCTGGAAAAACAAGTGATACCTCAAGAGATATGTGGAGCGCAATGGCTAAGAGTAGAAAAAAATCTGAGAACCATAAAGACGAGGTTAAAATGAACAAATCAAAAAATAACAGTATTCCGGTCCCTGATGAGGACATGTTAAATGAATCAACTAGCAGAACAGAAAGTGAGGTTCCGGTAAACAAAGGAATTGGTAAACGAAATGATGTTTCGGTTAACACTGGTGTTATTAAGTTCTACGGAGATAGTCAAGGAAAAAGAGTAACACAAAAAATTATTAATCAAAGCAATAGCAAAATAACTAGTACTATAAAACCAGGAGCGATTTTTGCGGACATAAGTAAGGAAGTCCCACATGAGTGTAAAGGTATGGGCTTGAACGATCTTGTGGTCTTCTTAGCAGGGACAAATGATATTGCAAAAAATCAAGCGAAAGGGTTCTTGCAGGATTTAAGAAAACAACTGCAGATGTTGTTGTGTACAAATGTACTTATATTTACAATTCCGCATCGATTTGATTTACCACCTTGGTCGTCTGTCAATAAAGAAGTGGAACGTGTGAACAAAGAAATCTATAGGTTAGCTAAGCATCTTAAAAATGTTTATCTGGTGGACTTAAATCATATCGGTAGAAGGTTCTACACAAATCATGGATTCCATCTTAATAATATAGGTAAGAGATATGTAAGTACAGAAATATTAAAGGTAGCACAGAAAATAGATGCTGATATGAACCGAAGGGTAATAGAAATGCACGGACGTGAGCAGGGAAACGGAATGGAGAATCTGGCTTCATAGATGGGTGTATGTCAATATGGAGTCAGATAAATAAATCGAATCTAGCACACCCATTGCAGTATAACTTACAAGATCTGGCAAACGAAATTCGAAATAACCCAACCAATAATATAAATCTGGATACTATGTCTGTTAAACCCATCCTACTTTTACATCTTAATTTACAATCCATTAGAAATAAGCTCTCTGAATTAGATATATTTTTAGACGAATTTCCGTGTCATATCTTGTGCGTTAATGAGCATTGGCTATCGAAAGACGAAATTAACCTGTATATACCTGCAAATTACAAGCTAGCTACAATATATTGTAGAAAAACACTTAGTCATGGAGGAGTTGCTATTTACGTCAAATCTGATATAACTAACTACAAAATCTTAGATGTTGATAATTATAGTATGGATGAAGTATTTGAGGTAACTGGTATCTTGTTTAGCACTATAAAGTTAATAGTTTTATCCATATATCGAACTCCTGACTCTGATGCTAGTGTGTTCATAACGCAATGGGAAAAACTTACAAAATATATTGAAAGATATAAGCATTATAAGGTCGTATATATGGGGGATATAAATATTAATGTACTAAATGATACTCCGACAAAAAATGTATTTTGTGACACGCTTAGATCTCTAGACTATTATTATATCAATGATCAACCAACAAGGAAGAAATCATGCTTAGATAATGCTATCACCAATATGCAGAAACCTGAGTTAGCTTGTGGTACTATAGAACCGTACTTATCAGATCACAGAGGTCTCTGGCTTACTATTACTGTTCCACGAAACGATAAAATTACGACTAAACAAATAAGTTATAGACTCTTACACGAAACTAATATAATGTTACTAAGGAGTAAGCTAAATGAACTTGATGTACATGAAGTTTTAAATTGCAGTAATGTATCTGAAGCTTGGAAGTTATTTGTGAGGAATGTATCTAATAGGTTGAATGAGTGTTGTCCAAGGAAGGTTAAAACTGTTAATGAGGGTATGTCAAAACAGAATAAGCTGCATTTAAATTGGTTTACGACGAAACTGGCCGAATTGAGGGAGAAAGTCATTAGGCTATATTATATAGCGAAAGAAGGTAACGTAACAGATAAGGATAGATACAAAAAGATAAGACAGCTTTACAGAAAGGAAATTAGGTTAGCCAAAATAGAAGCTAATGAAGAATTCATATCACATTCTCATGATAAGTACAAAGCTGCTTGGTCTGTGATTAAACATGAAACAGGGAATATGCTATCTAATGAATGTATAACTATAACTCCGGATGAATTTAACGAACATTTTATAAATAGTGCACAGCGTGCTGGATCTACCTACTGTAATAACACTGACAACAGAAACCAGTATAAAAACTATTTACTTAGACAGAATATACCACAGAGCTATAGTTTAGTTTTTAAATGGATGGAAATTACACCTGAACAAATACTGAAAATAATTCTTAATATGCGAAACTCTCATAGTGAAGATTACTACGGATTATCAAATTTTATACTGAAGCAAATAATACACACAATTATCTATCCTGTTACATATCTTGTTAATTGGACACTCCTTGAAGGTACTTTCCCTGATTGTCTTAAAATTACCATAACTATACCTATTCATAAAAAAGGAGATAAAAG
Organism: Lepisma saccharinum; assembly: GCA_022664845.1. Taxonomy (NCBI): domain Eukaryota; kingdom Metazoa; phylum Arthropoda; class Insecta; order Zygentoma; family Lepismatidae; genus Lepisma; species Lepisma saccharinum. The sequence continues at coordinate 54,055 of JAGDQP010002060.1, read as the reverse complement.
CGATCCGAATAATTATCGTCCGATTTCTCTCGTGCCAATATTTTCTAAAGTTATTGAACAATGTATGAAAATGCAGTTGTCAAGGTACTTTGAACATAATAATGTTTTAAATATGTCGCAAAATGGATTTAGAACTGGTCTTTCCACTATAAAAGCAGTTGAATCAGTTGTTTCAGAAATAATAAGAGGGTTTGAATCTCGCTCTTACACCTGTGTCACTCTAGTTGATTTAAGTAAAGCATTTGATAGTGTGTCACATGATATTTTAGCATCAAAATTACAGTTTTGCGGTATCCAGAGTAATGAACTCAATTTAATTAAATCGTATCTCACTAATAGACATCAAATTGTTAAAATTATGAATGTAAAGTCAGAAGAATTAATCATACAAACTGGAGTACCGCAGGGCTCGGTTCTTGGTCCTTTTCTCTTTGTTGTATATATGAATGATTTGCCTAGTTGTTTACCACATAAATCTGTTTTGTATGCTGATGATACCACCTTTATTACAAATGCAGAAAACACAAAGTCACTACAAGAAAAGAATGAAGAAATGATAATAGCGTCCTCAAGTTGGTTTTTGCATAATGAACTAACCTTGAATGCTGCAAAAACTGTTGCACTCTATTTCAATTTGAATCACGAAAATGCTAATGATAGTAATATTGAATCTGTCAAACTTTTGGGTATATATATGGATGCAAAACTAAATTGGAATAGACATACTGACGAAATGTGTAAAAAACTTGCTAGAGTTTTATATATGCTCCGAAAGTTAAAGACATCTGTAGGAGAAGACCTATTGATCTCTGCGTATTATGCTTTTTTTCATCCCCATCTACTATATGGTAACTTATTTTGGGGAAATTCTAAAGGGGCTTTAAATGTATTTAAATGGCAAAAGAAAGCGGTTAGATGTATAAAGGGTGTATCTGATAGAGTATCTTGTAAAAAATTATATAGTGAATATAAAATAATGACTGTACCATCGATATTTGTATACCAGAGTTTAATGTATGTCAAAGAAAACTATGCTCAAATTACAAGACGTACCGATATCCATGACTATAATACAAGACAGAAAGATAATATGGATACGCCGTATGTAAGACTAAGTAAGACGCAACATAGTTATAGGTACTGTGGAGTGAAATATTTTAATTTGTTACCGTCATTTATTCGTGATATTAATCAGAAAAGGTTTGACAGCTATATTAAAAATATGCTTAAAAATAGTTGCCTATATAGCGTAGGTGAATTTGAAACTTATTTAAGGGACCATTATTAAACTACGTACATATTGTATAATCTTAACTTTTATTATATAATTCTATATTTTATTGTATTATTTTTATGACGAAGTCTATTACAACTGTAAATAGTTGTCTAACGACTAATAAAATTATTATTATTATTATTATTATTATTAATTTTTATATCGTCTCCAAGCGGTGCTCCGTGGTACAATTCCATCTTCCAATTATCCGTCTACTTCACATTGTTGGATATCTCCCTCAATAGGTACGAATGTCTCTGTCGTTTCCTTCTCCCTTTCCGCTGTTGGAATATGTGCCTGAAACGAGAGAAGTAAAGCAAAAGAAGGTTGATAGATAGATAGATAGATAGATAGATAGATAGATAGATAGATAAAGAGAGAGAGAGAGAGAGAGAGAAGGAGGGAGAGAGAGAGAAAGAGAGAAAAAAAACATGATTAATGTTTTGTTTTTACTCACTTGTTGATCCTATTTGTGCATTGTACAATCTGGAATGAATGTCCTTTACATTACCTCTGTGGCATTCGTGATCTTCACTTTCGCCTGTTGACAAATAGTTCCTAACATGACAAACGAAAAATAAAGATTATTTAATAGTTTATTTCGCTTACCTTTTGGTCCTATTTGTGCATAGTATCAAACAGTAGAAATGTACGTCCTTTGCATCTCTTCTGTCACATTCTTCATCTTTCCATTCGTCTCATGGAATATTGTACCTGAAACGAGAGAAGAAAAAAATACAGAAACAAAAGCTAATCCTAAATTGGTTCGACTCCACAATATTCGGATTCTTACTAGTTTCCGGTAAAATAATAAGAAACCGAATGTGTCCCGCACTTCCCCTAACGAAATAATCTTGCTTATACCTAAAGAGTGAAGATTAACTTCACTTACCATGTTCACCTGCGGATGTAGACGAGTGTTGTCCTCCATCCTTGTCCTTTGATGGTTCTCTTCACTCGAATCCACTCCACATTCTACCTGCGAAACTGAAAGAGGAAATGGATTAGTAATCTTACACGACTAAATATCGCTGACTTGAGAATTTACAGAACGTACTTACAGTCTCCTCGTCCTTATATTTTGTAGTTAGCCTCACCAATACTCTCCTCCTGGATATGAACTAGGTACATCTACTTCTCCATACAGACGATCCCTCTAGATCTGAAAGAAAATTACAAACACAAACTTACTAACGAGATTTTATATCCTTACTGCAATACATTGAAAATGTTTTATGTAATTTAAGAAATAGTTACTCACACTCTATAGCTATTTATTTTGAAATTTTTATGGGGAAAGGAAATTAAAGAAGCAAGGTGAAGTGACTCAATCTCATTCTCTGTAGGCAATTTTCAATGTAGTTCAAGAACTTGAAAAGAAAGGGGGAATTGTAAATAATCATCTTTCATCACAATAGATGCTGAATTTTCTGACCATCATGCTGAGAATGTTCTAATCTTGATTCTCGGATCTCACATGGACATATACATAGACAAGGGAGACATGAAGAAAATTCTTCTATCTATAATTCAAAATCGAAATTTCATTTCTAATTATTAACACCAAGTGATCATTGACTTTTTTTGTAAAGTAAGATATTTTATTGCATTCTAACTTTCAAATTACTTTTTTTTACAAGGAATTTCTTGTAAATGTTTAGTGGGTTTGGTTTAAAGTGAGCTATAATTCCTCTTTAGTATTGGAGAGGATGACTAAAATTGTTTAGTGACAGGAAGAACACGATGTTTTTCATAGGCTTTTAAATGTAAAGTTCAATGCTCCTAATACCACGTTAAGAGAGAAATTTGCAGCTGTCATTTTGCTATGTTTAGTGATTTATTGAAATTTCGTATGCTTTTTTTGTCTTATATCTTTCAGAAGTAGAACTTTTAAGTTCTGTTTTGAATAATTTTACTCCATCATTATTTTAACGAGTTGAAGTTTGTAAATATCTAGTTTTCAAAAAATGTCAACAAAGCAAGTAATTAATAGGTTGGTGTAACATAAAGTAATAATTAATACCTGAACGTAATTCACAATTACATATAAACGCATATACCCATGAGGAGTTTTATTGTCCACGAAGAAAACAAAGCATTTTCTTAACGAAACACAACATACCAAATTTAACGTGATGATCAACCAGATGGAACAGAAGTCATAATTTCCACTTGTGACAGACTTAAGACAAGAAAAGCACTTCTTATGTAAATCTCTGGAAGGAAAATGTCGAGATGGTGGAGAGGATGTAGAACTTTAACGGCTACCTCTCCAAATCCAGGATAAGAGTAGAATAGATATCAAGGGTATTTCCACAAGTACTAAAGAGTTTTTGAAGATCTATTCACGTGAGGTAAAGTAAATCCCCAAATTTATAAATCCTTGTGAAATAATTTATTGAAATATATATTGAGCGGATACACGCAAATTAAATGTAGCATAATTAATTTTTCTTTGTGATAGAAAGATTAGCGATTATACGTATTTGTACAACTCAAGTATCTACGGTTATTTCGTATTTCAAGCATAGGTATATATCGCAAGTATCTTTAAATTGCAGATGTGACATTACTCGTACGGTCATTCCAGTACAAATCGCCTAAATTTCAAGAGTCTTCCAGGGCGACCTTCTCAGATTTGAATCATTTTCTGTCAGTAAGTAATATGAGTAAAGGTAGAAAGAAATATTAAATATCACTCTTCTACTCTTTTCCATTCCAGAGATATATGATGTCAAAGAAAGGTCAAAAATCATGATATTATTGTAAACTGTCGTTTAAAATCGCTGAGTTACACAAATAAATGTATAATGTCTGTTATTATTGTCCAAATGAAGTGAAATTTTGTCACCAATATCTTATGGACGTACACTTTCCTTCTACAAGTTCAGAGAATGTATTTGGTGGCCAGGTATGATCACAAGGTTTGTTAAAAACACGGAAAAATTAAAAACAGCTTGTATCTAAAATGATGATGAAACATTAATTAGTTTAATCATGTTGGTAATGAATGCCAGTAATAAATTTGCACCTGTTTCATAAGACTGTAGTAGAGGTTCAGTGAGAGCAGTTTCAACTCTGTTTCAATATTCCTTCATTATTAAAATAATATATATTTGAAATGTCTTTTAAGAAATGTGCATTGCACGTCATAGTAGAACAACAATTAGTTTAGTGGTGCTGATAAATAATAAAAGTACAAAATATTGTTCCTATGATATGAGGCAATTGTAGAGATTCATTGCTGAAAGCTACAACAATCTCTGAATATTCAAAGAGTCAAAACCTGAATAAAATATTCCAACGAAAACGGGTGCTCCAACAAAAAGCTTCCACCCCCTTATTTCGTTCTCTAATTGTTTTTTGAAAAATCCCGAAATATGCCAACTTAAGTTTTGACGGAGACGAATTGATGTGACAAATTTAACATTGCATTCTCATGTTCTGCGGTCTAGTGGCATAACCTTCAACTTTCTTAAATGGCAACATGGACCATGTGACATATCATTTGAAAGCTCCTTTGATTCTAATTGTAAAAATGTCATTAGTTTGTAATTTCACCCAATACTTAAAAAAAAATCACTAATACTTGAAACGTATCGTAATTCTTAATTGGAAATTCTCAAAAAATGTAATATTGTGCCCTATTAAACGTTATGAATACCCTTGATACCTATAATAATGGAGAAGAGACATAAGAAAGCTTCGTTTTTATCAATATGAAGCGTATAGCCCAATTAACCGCGATCTAGTAGCAAAACCTTCATTTTCAGTAAATGAAAACATGGGTCAACTTATTTGAAATCTCCTATAATTTTATTTTAACAATTACTATTTATTTTGATATTCAATAAATAATTTATGTGTTATTGGGTTTTGAACTATCACATTCTTCAAATTAAAACTTGTTAGTGACGTTTTAAGTTGCCGAATTAAATGTGTGAGGTTCCCTCCACCAACAACAGAATGCAAAACTCAATAACACTCAAATTATTTATTGAATATCAAAATAAATAGTATTTTTTTAAAATACAATTAAAGGAGATTTCAAGTGATGTATCAGTTGACCCATGTTGCCATTTACGGAAAATGAAGGTTTTGCCACTAGATAGCGGTCAATTGGACTATACGCTTTATGTTGATAAAAACAAAACTTTCTAATGTCTCTTTCCATTCATAACGCTTAATAGGACGAAATATTACATCTTTTGAGAAATTTCCAATGTAGAATTAAGAAACATTTCAAACGCAATTTTTTCCATAGTATTGCGTGAAATTAAAAAATAATAACACTTTTACAAACATAATCAAAGGAGTTTTCAAATGATGTGTCACGTGACCCATGTTGGCATTTAAGAGAATTGAAGGTTTTGCGACTAGACCGCAGATAATGAGGATGCAATGTTAAAATTGTCCCATCATTTCGTCCTCGTCAGAACTTAAGTTTACATATTCTTTTTCGGGATTTTTTAAACAAACCATAGAGAACGAAATAAGAGGTGGAAACTTTTTATTGGAGCGCCGGTTTCGTTGGAATATTTTAATCAGGTTTTGAATATTTGAACATTCACAAATTGTTGTAACTTTTAGCAATAAATCTCTACAATTGCTTCATATCATAGGAAAGTCTAGTCAATCTAAGGAAAACAATGACTGAACTCGGAACTAATTGCAATAGAATTTCTGTTTGTTTTATCTGGCACAGAATTGCGTCCTAAATAACATATCAAAACTTTACCAAAATCTTTCCCGCCATTTTCAGTCGCCACGTTGGATTTTTTATGGAACAACTTTCATAGGAATATCGACCATATCATGTCAACGAATGGAGCTAGACACTTCGTTCTCACGTCAAATTGAAGGCAATGGATGGTGGAAATAACGAACGTAGGTATAGTTCGTGTGTACTGTCACCATTTTTAAATATGGCGGCTGTTACTCCAAAATTCTTGTTTTGTTGGTGTTCTTCTATTACTTCAATTGCCAATAACTATAAAAACGTCAATAGGAAGGAAAAACCACCTCGATACAAAGATTGTAGAGCGAGATCTGCTCTTTTCAACGGTATCCATATCGATGCTTTACCTTAAAAACTAAGGAAGGTAGTTAATTTTATGTGGCCCAGGGTGTTGCGTTTTTGTCATGAAATTACCAAGTACTATCCTTATGACTTTAAAAACACTAACTCCCGAACATAGGATAAACACTTGATTTTTGCGTTAAAGTAAATGAAATAAATTATTTGTAAATTACATAAAATAACCAAGGATGATGCGAAAATTGTCCACGTATAACAGTGAAGTATTTTATGAATGCAAATTTATGAATCCGAAACAAATTCCAATAAAGTCGTATTTTCGTTAAGGATATTCTTGAAGAACATTACACTGCTGGAAAGGGAAAGAATGAAGAAAAATAGGAAGATGGTTATAATGACAGCAGCAAAACTTATCAGAAATGATATAAAGTTACTTAAGACTTGAAGTACCTAACAACAGAAGACTGAACAGATCAATTTCTTTCGGAAAGTCTAAAGGTTTTTCTTCAGACAGCCATAGGTTATAATGAGAAAAGAAAGTGGCATCTATAGGTCAGCTTATCATACAGTCATCTCGTCCAAGAGTGATAACTGCTCCTTTACTGTTAGGGATAGCTACACAATTGCATTACTATTCTGGATCAAGTGTTTTATTGATTCACTGTACTTGCATGGGCTTTGTTCATCCTACAATGAAGTACAACGCTACGAAAGGAGTGTTTCAATAACTTTCAACATCTACAAAGTAGCCAAGGCAGTTTGTTCATTAAGACGCTGATAATGTGGACCAAAACATCAGAATCCTTGACGGTAACAACACATTATACGACATGGGGATGATTGGTGCAGTGACACCAGCTCAGAAAACTAATAGAATTGTTACAAAATATGATGTTCCACATCCACAACCTGAAATACAGGCAAAATCAGTTATTCGTATAGCTCGATTACTGCATGGCTTCCTGTGGAAACTCTCACTTTTATTAGGAACAACTCGGCCCGGATGATCAAGATTTATGCAGATTGTGCAAAGAAGTGATTATCCAGGGAAATCGTCGATCGTCTTTCTGCCCAATATAAATATGAATCCTACGAACTTCACACATATTTATTCCACCCTGACATTTCCGATTGATCAATCAATATCCCTGTTATTACTTTTTGATCAACCATTATAGTGGGAAGCTAACAATATACTGGTGAGTGAACCATCAGACAGCACCTTAAAGGATGAGGTCTTATTAATAGCTGGTTTACATACATAAATGAGTTACATAGTAAGCATTGGTCAACTAACGAATATTTCTGGCTTTCAGAAGGCCTTGAGAGTGATTTACACGGAGAATTCGGCGATATATATGCTTAGTATCAAAGCGCTACAAGTAAAGGACACCTTCGGGTGGATGGCGTACTTAACGTTCCCCTGATAGCCAAGGCTCTACACCAACCGATTCCCTGTCAAGAAAATAAAGGAAATGAGATTCCACCATTTACTAACAGCGTTTGTCAGTCTACTGCTCACCATGTTATTGAATATATCAGTATAATTCATCAAATGATCAATCAAACGGCAGTACAATGACCTACTAGTTAGGCCGAATGAGTAATGCACTACAAGTTTAGCAATGCTTGGTGTGATTAAGCAAGTGAAAAATACCAAAAATCACATGGTAATATGAAGCAAAACTTCTCGTTTATGGATACAATATATGAAAATGATACATATTCTTAAAATGCGTGTCACTGCAGAAACAACATACGACTGGAATCTGTATCTCCTGTCCTTGAAGTCGATGTTTACATTTTTGGAGCTGCAAGTCGTAGCTTATATTCCAATATAATTTATATCCACTTGCAGCAAATAGATGTCCTGGAAACAACACATTTACATGTTCATAACACGTTTCAACAAGGATTTCATGTAGTTCATCGAACTGATAAATTTGGGGAGGCTTGCCAACAGATCTTAACATTGAACAAATGCTTATGCGATGCTTCAAAACAACAGATGTCCTTACTCGGGGCAGAGGGATGAATGAAACTCAACAACATATTTGGATTCTATCAATGATTCCATGCATCCAGGTCCCCTGCGCCATGCAAGAATCCATTGAAGTGCTGTACACAAGGAAGCAACGAATGCCGGAAGACAGAGATATGAACAGGGCACAAAGAAGCTGCTTGCAATTTTCATTGACAGAAATCCCTTTCTGTCAGACTCGTCTTTACGGAGTATCACAAGAGGTATATGTACAATTGTGCATCTAATGTAGTAAATTTGGAAATACAGAATAAGTTAGTGAATTCTTCAGTCAATGAAAGGGAAAGAACTTAACGTATACAAGTTTAAGCAAGGTACACAAGCAGTGACAATGGAAGTAATTAAAAAGATAAAAAATAACACGAAGAGACCATGCAAAAATAGATTCTCAGAGATTGCCACCCAGACAACACACGGACATCCCATGGATATCCATAGGATATCCTTGGCGGACATGTCGGATGTCCATAGGATGTCCGAAAAAGGCCCCGCGGATGTCCAACGGATGTCCTACGGACATCCATACGCAACTCCTGTAGACATCCGACGGACGTCCTTTTAGGTACGCAAGGGACATTTATAGGAGATGTAGGGATGTCCATCGGACATCCGTACGCAAGGTTTTAGGATATTCTACGGACGTCCTTTTTAGATCCGCAACGGACATTTGAAGGACAAATATGGATATCCATCGGACATCCGTACGCAAGGTTTTTGGACATTCTATGGACGTAATTTTTATTTCAGCAATGGGCATTTAAAGGACAAATACGGATGTCATCGGACATCCGTAAGCACGACTTTTCGACATTCTACGGATGACCTTTTTAGGTCAGCAACGTACATTTATAGGACCTGTATAGAGATGTCCACCGGACAGCAACGAATTCATACTTTCTTTAAATGTCCCATCCAGGCCCGGTAACGGAGTAACGGTACTGCAAAAATGACATTAAAATTTCTATCCCCAACTTGTTTCACGGACGCCGGAAGCGTTCCTGTCATTAAAAAGTAGTATATTCAGAATGTTACTTTGAAGACGCATACTCGGTCGGTGTTTATTACTTACTCAGATAGCTTCTATCACCGGATAAATAAATACAGTACAGCGAATTGGAACACACGACCCCCTGAATTCAATGCAGTGTGATCAACACAATGTTACAAATCATAAAAGACACGGTATACGCTAAACGTTATTTAACCTACAGAGCATGTGTAGACTTAAAACATAAGAAGGCGTCTAACTCTCATTGTCTTAAACACAAATGAATAATATATATGTTAAGAGGAATAGCAGTGCAATAGAGGAAATACTGCAAACCCATCACAATGTGGTAATTTTACCTATTTTACAGATAGTTCAGTTGCAGGCCAGGTTTGTAAATTGGACAAATTCTTACAAAAATGAACGCCTATTAAATATGACTTGCGTTGTATAGTGTACCAGGGATAATGTAACCTAACCTAACCTAATCTATTTTAACTTAACCTAACCTGAATTAACCTAACTTAAACCTATCCTAAACTAACCTAACTTAACATAACCTAAACTAACATAACCTGAGCTAACCTAACCTAAACTAACCTAACCACACCTCACCTCATTTAACCTAAGCACACGTAACCACACTAAACGCTATGTCAGTCAAATATGTAGAATTTTAAATGCACAAGTTTGAAAAACGATCTAATCTGACATTTCTAGTCTAACGTAGCCCTATGTCATTGAAGCGTCTAGAATTTCAAAATGCATAAATACTACGGCGTAAGAGAGATCATTTACGAAGATTCCAAGTGGGAAAAGCAATTAAAAATGATGAGTAGAGTGATTTTCATGATATGGGTGGGAGTGCATATATAGTGAAGAAATACCGGTAAAATGCGTTTGTCGTCGTAGCGCCTTAAGTTGTGAGGTAAGGGGGAGAAAAGGAACAAACGTTGCAAATTTCAACATTCTAGCACACACTAACACAACATTCCATCTGACGCCCAGTTGCACTATCTGCACTTCTATGGAACGTAAAAGCGGCCTTACCGGTAACGTTCTATAGATAATTCGCTCACCCGGTATAATAGAGTAGGCAACGGGTACTCTTACGGTCAATAATGAAAGCCGAAAATAAGAAAATACACTGTTTTTTTTTCTTTAAGTTCTTTGTAAATTCAGTAGCGTGTACTGTACTGTATTGTATTTTAACATTATAGTGGTAGGCCTATGTTTGAAAAATTGTTTATTTTAAAATACGTAAGTTGATCTTTCAACGTGTTGTACAATACCAAACTACAGTATGTCAATCACTATGTTTCTGGCCTAACCGAATTTTCGTTTAACCGAATCACTCTTGCACCCATCAGATTTAGTTCAATGAAACTCAAGTGCATATAAGCAATTTACTATAAACTAATATCGTCACTGCAATTCTTCAGTTTTTCTTAAAATTAAAACGTTACACGAAATATATCAACCTACTCCCTAGGCTGGAATAAACAAAAACAAATGAAAGCGCATTTCCCATTCACCAATAACGTTTCAACAAATGACGATCAGATTCCGTTTCTGATAGCTACTTTCCTAAAATCCCAATAGGCAAATTGATTTCAGGTTTCGCAAGAAATTTACAGGTTCCTTGCCAAATATCTTTCCAAGCCTGCAGTTAAAAATAGCATTTCATACTCATAAATTACCAAAATAACTCTAGACCACACATATTTATCTGAATTTTTATATTAGCATCTAGAAATTGACCATTAATAAGGAATAACAGGGAAGCGACTCCATCATTAATCGAGAACCACCACGGTACTTGGAAGGACTGCCGAAAACTGGAAAATCTCAGCCAAGGTGGTTGCAGTTTCTGACTTAAACTCGGAACCTTCTGAATGTGAAGCAAACACACGCGTATGAAACACCAATTCTATTAAAAAAATAGGAGTATTTTAGACAAAATTAAATAGCAGATTTTCCCAAATAATTAGTTGTACCACAATGCTCAGAAAGTACTTCCAGTAAAGGTAGTACATATTTTCTCCAATTTCCCAACATTATTTCTTTTCGTCTTTGAGTCTATCTTCATACTTATATCTGGAAGGAAAATACTGGACATTGTAGGTCATATAGAGGATGGCCGAGGGATATCCGGGATGGATATAATTTGGACGTCCTTTTCGGATGTCCAGCGGACATCCCATGGATGTCCCATGATATCCCGGATCTCTTTGGACATTCGGGACGTATTTTGGATATCCGACGGACGTCCGGTGATGTGTGGGCAGTAGATGATCTTTTTGTATATAGTTGTGCAACTACCCAGCATCTCTGTTTGATTCATTTGTCGTTCCACGACAAGCTAATAAGTCAGTTCTTGCAGAGTACATTCGACATGTAGTTGAATCATCATCAACAGCAATGCCTCAACACTTCCTTGATATATGGTTCATTGTTACATCGTCTCTCATGGACTTTTGGAGAAGTAGCATTCCTGAAAATTATGCTTCATAACAAATATACAGGTATTGGACAACATTATTTAAATACTTGTCGAAAGTGGGACATATCGTAACTGTACGTGGTAACACTGAGCAATGCGTAAATCAACCGTCTCTTATTTGTTGCAGGTAGGATGTACTGTACACTAATAGTAGAGTGAGGCAGTGTAGTTGTGGACGTTGTGCAGGTGTGGTGATTGCCAGTATGTCCGACAACCGAAGTTTCAAAGAAGTCTAATTGTGTGTGCCACGGTGTAACATAAGGCACAGCCTTAAAAGCCATACCTACATACAGAATGCACGGTAAAACAGAGTCCGCGAAACACAATAGTGGTCGACAGACGAAGCTGCATGATAGGGACCGCCGAACCTTAAAGGGGATTGTAACGTCGCAGAAGAAAACTTTCGTAAAACCTTCGCTAAACTTTATTTAATATGGACCAATGTAGTAACTATGGACTTCGACTCGTCACGATTGCACCATTTACCGTCTAATTAAAATCCACAAACACCCATGCTCCTGCCGGGACGCTAACCCTGGACCTTCGAGTCGTTTACCTAACGCCTTAGGCAGAAGAAAACAACGGCCGAGAAAGTGACTACAGAACTTAACCTGCACCTAAACATCCCGGTACCATGCAAAACAGTGAGGCGGCAACTGCATAAAATGGGTATCAATGGGCATTCCCAAGCCCCTAATAACAGACAAGAATGCTCAAAGATGACATGCATGATGTAATGTCCACAAAAATTGGAAGTTGGAGGACTGGCAACGCTGTAGTGTGGTCTGCCGAGTAACCAGATGTGTAAACTTTATTTTCATACGGAAATGCCATATTCTAGGATGATAATGCAACTAATCACACCGCTCGCTCTGTTCAAGAGTGATTTGGCGAGCATGCTGATGAGGTTCCATATCTTTCCTGGTCCAAGCATTTCCAGTCCTGAATATCATCGAGCCTCTGTGGGCAGTTTTGGAAGCCAGGTTTCGGCGTCGATTTTCACCTCTTTCGTCTCTAGAATTGGAGACCGTGCTGCATGAAGAATGGCTTCAAATTGCACTCACCACCATTCAGGACTTGTATCGGTCTATTCCGTTCAGAATTCAAGCTACATTGCGTGCTAAAGGTGGACCAACAAAGTATTAAAACAAAATGTTCCCAATTCCACATGTGCTTCCATTATTTTGTCCAATATCAGTATGTTAGGTGAAACTGGCAGTAAAGGCCACGGTAAACGTTGGTAAACTTCTAATACGTTGTCTATGACAAAATTATGTTTCAACAAAAAAGAGTCATTATTTTGATTTCTTTCCGGGTTCATCCATTTCTATTTCTAAAATACTTAGAAAATCAAGGCATTTTGTTACAAAATACACATTGGTAGTTGTACATGACCGAAACAACGAATTTTCACCTCTTATATGGTTGTTTTATGCAATTTAGAAATAATTTATTTCATTTACTTGAAGGTAAAAATCAAATATCTATCCTATGTTGGGGAGTTATTGTCTTTAAAGTCATAAGCATGGTGCTTGGTAATTGCATGACTAAAAACGCAACACCCTGCGCCACATAAAATTAACTACCTTCCTTTTTTATGATAGAGCCACGATATGGATACCGTTGGAAAGAGCAGGTTTGGCTCTATAATCTTTGTACGAGTTATTTTTACTTTCTATTGACGTTTTTATAGTTATTTACAATTGAAGCAATAGAAGAACACCAACAAAACTAGAACTTTCGTGTATTTATATATTGAAATATGGTGACAGTACACACGAACTATACCTACGTTCGTTATTTCTACCATCCATTGTCTTCAATTTGACGTGAGAACGAAGTGTCTAGCCCCATTCCTTGACATCATATTATAATATGTCACTGGTCGACAGTGAAATTTTTTTGTCATGAAACAAGGTGTTCCTTATAGTTTTCGAGCTGCTGAAAACGAATCTGAACCTAATTTCGGTCCTGCACCCTCAGATTTTGAAATAATGTCAGTTATAGTAGATTTTGGTTAAAATTTTAAGGAAATCACAGAACTGCAGGTTTGAAGCTTCTGTACTCCTTTCCTAACTACCCCAGAATAACAACTGATACCTCGTTGGAAAGCGTATGGAACACAAATTCCAACGGTAAACATTTAGGACCCATCGCGCTCAATTTGTAGAAGAAGAAGAAACAAATATTGAAAAAACTAAAAAAATTTTTTTTTAGGAAATTTAAAAAAGTTTGCAACACTGACAGTCACGCTACACAAACATAAGCTCAGTAACCTATACCCTATACATACAGGTGTAATATATTAAAAAATCAGAGAGATAGCTCAAATACAAGGGGAGTAAAAGATAGTAGAAGTACTGTAATTTTAAAGAACAGGAAAATTTAATATTTGGAGAAATTGAGAAAAGTTTGCAACACTTGCATTTGCGATACTCACACATAAGCTCAGTAACAAACACTTCATACATTCAGGTAAAATACTCACAGATGTTACCTGAAGAGAAGTTCAGAAGATTTTGCTAAATTAAGTTACCATGTATGTAAATTGTCAACGATTGTTTTGTAAAATTTCAGCGTTTTTATGGCGAAAAGAAACATGGTCAGGATTTCTTGAATTACACCCAATGCAATTTGTGAGATAAAAGCAACATTGTATGTTGATATAGAATGCAAACAATGCAAAAGCAATGCACAAGCAACATGCCAGAGAATGAAGTCTGACAACATTGTATTTTTCCTCCCTCCCAGCCACCCCTCTACTGTTGCTCAATTGTCTGCAGGTTTGAGCGTGGCGCAGGGAGTTTGTGCGAGTCTTTCTGTCGTTTAAGTGTTTTTGTCACTGTCACAATGCCTCGGGAGTGCGTTAACCACCCAGATACTTTTTGTTATGTCTGTGGAGAATACATAGTTAAGGCTAAGAGGAAAAAATTAACACCTTTGGTGAAGAAGGCTTACGAACTATACTTCGACAGCAAAGTTGATGAAGATAGGCAGTGGGTACCTAGTTCAATATGTAATAACTGTGCTTCGCGTCTCCGGTCGTGGTTGAAAAACAAACGTCAAGCTAAAATGTCATTTGGTGTTCCGATGATATGGCGCTAGCCAGTCGACCACGTAAGTGACTGCTACTTCTGTGCTGTAAACATTCAAGGCATGAAAGGGAAGGACAGGAAAAAAAATTAACTATCCTGACAATATTGCGTCTGCAATTAAGCCTGTCAAACATAGTGATAACGTTCCGGTTCCTGTACCTCCAACAACATGGTATCTGGAAGAGGACAAAACAAACGTAGCTTCTTCAGAATTGGATAGCTCAGCATCAGATTTTGAATTTGAAGAGAGAAACAAGCCACATTTTGTAACACAAAGTGATTTAAATGACCTTGTGCGAGATTTGAAACTAACCAAGTCGCAGGCTGAAATTCTTGGATCCAGACTTAAACAATGGAATTTACTTGACGTAAGTGTCACTGTTTGTTCATACAGGAAACGACATGAACCATTCAGTGTTTTTTTTTTCAACAGGAAGATACACTTTGTTTTTGTTCTGATGTCAATGGTTTGTTTGCTGCTCTTGGTACGACACGTGTGGCACAGGAATGGAGACTTTTTATCGACTCCTCAAAGAGCAGTCTTAAGGCTGTTTTAATACACAATGGCAATATCCTCCCAACTGTACCAATTGCTTATGCCACACAGGTGAAAGAAACATATGATATCATGAACCTTATATTAGACAAAGTTCAGTACAACGTTCATAAGTGGCACATTGTTGCCGATTTCAAAGTTATAGGCATACTTACAGGACTACAGAGTGGATACACAAAACATTGCTGTTTCTTATGCGAATGGGACTCTCGAGCACGAGATAGTCACTATCAGAGGAAAGAATGACCACGACGCAGTACAATGCAGGTAGGTGTTAAGAATATTGCAACCCCCCCCCTCTAGTTCCATCTGAAGATATATATATCTCCCTCCACTCCATATAAAACTTGGCGTTATGAAATCTGTTGTGGCTGCAATGGACAAGCGCGAAGCCGGATTTCAGTATTTGACACGTAAATTTATAAATCTCAGCTTCAACAAAGTGACGGCTGGTGTGTTCGTCGGCCCCCAGATAAGAGATCTAATGCGGGATCTTGGCTTTGATGCAGCGCGTAGCCCTCTTGAACTGCAGTGTTGGGTATCATTCAAGAGTCTGTGTTCAGGTTTCTTATGCAAGACAAATGCTGAGAACTACAAAACACTCGTGGACAATTTGTTGAATAGTTACGAAAAGCATGGATACAACATGTCGCTGAAAACGCACTTTCTACACAGTCATCTAGACTTCTTTCCACCGTAAGTGATGAGCATGGCGAAAGGTTTCACCAAACAATAGCATCAATGGAGAGACGTTACAAAAGTGGGTGGAAACCGAATATGCTTGCGGACTATTGTTGGGGATTGCTTAGGGACACCGAAGACACCCACACGAGGAAGGTCAAACGGAAAACAATGAACTAGGTGAATCATGATGCATTGTTCTTTGGTCACATATATACTTCTATATTGCAATATGAATATTCGTATTGTACATATATTTCTTTGTTTATTCAAGCAGTCTGTATGAATCCTTTAATATGAATGTATGAGGTGTTTGTTACTGATCTTATGTGTGAGTATCGCAAATGCAAGTGTTGCAAACTTTTCTCAATTTCTCCAAATATTAAATTTTCCCGTTCTTTAAAATTACAGTACTTCTACTCTCTTTTACTCCCCTTGTGTTTGAGCTATCTCTCTGATTTTTTAATATATTAGACCTGTATGTATAGGGCATAGGTTACTGAGCTTATGTTTGTGTAGCGTGACTGTCAGTGTTGCAAACTTTTTTAAATTTCCTAAAAAAATATTTTTTTAGTTTTTTCAATATTTGTTTCTTCTTCTTCTACAAATTGAGCGCGATGGGTCCTAAATGTTTACCATTGGAATTTGTGTTCCATACGCTTTCCAACGAGGTAGTTGTTATTCTGGGGTAGTTAGGAAAGGAGTACAGAAGCTTCAAACCTGCAGTTCTGTGATTTCCTTAACATTTTAACCAAAATCTACTATAACTGACATTATTTCAAAATCTGAGGGTCCAGGACCAAAATTAAGTTCAGATTCGTTTTCAGCAGCTCGAAAACTATAAGTAACACCTTGTTTCATGACAAAAACATTTCTGAAGTTTAATTTTGTCGAACAGTGAATTATCGATGTACCGATGAAGGTTTTCCATTAAAAAAACAATATGGAGACTGAAAATGGCGGGAAAGAAGACGTTAGATTTTGGTAAAATTTTGATATGTTATTTAGGACGCATGCCAGATAAAAAAAACATATATTCTGTTTTAATTTGTTCCGAGTTATGTTGAAAAATGACTGGACTAGAACAATAATTTTGTACTTTTATTGTGTATCAGCACCACTAAATTGTTATTCTACTATGAGGTGCAATGCACATTTTTTAAAAGACATTTCAAATATATATTATTTTAATAATGAAGGAATATTGGAACAAAGTTGAAACTGCTCTCACTGAACCTCTACTACACTCTTATGTAACAGGTGCAAATTTATTACTGTCATTCATTGCCAACATGATTAAACTAACTAATGTTTCACCATAATTTTTGATACAAGCTGTTTTCAATTTTTCGTGTTATTAACAAACTCTGTAATAAAATCTGGCCACTGAATACATTATCAGAACTTGCAGGAGGAAAGTGTATATCTTTGACATATTCCTGCTAAAATTTCACTTCATTTGGACAATAATCATAGAAATTAGAAATTTATTTATTTACTCCTATTATATGCGAATAGGATATATCTTGAATTTCGACCTTTCTTTGACATCATATATATCTCTGGAGTGGAAAAGAGTAACAAAGTGAGATTTACCTTTTCTTTCTAGCTTCATCCATATTACTTGCTGGCAGAAAATCACTCAAATCTGAGAAGGTTGATCTGAAGGCATTGGGTGATTTGAGCTGGACTAACCCATTAGTGTAAGACAAGAAAAAATAAACAAATAATTGAAACCCATGTCTCCATTGTGCGTCCACTCGTCCAGTGATTTCGCCTGATTTATGTTCTACTTGTGATTGTCAAATCATATATATCACTGTGTATGTATTCTGTCAGTGCATCAGCTAAATGGAAACCCGAAATACTTGTACTTGTAAAAGCAACTTTGAGGAACGTACTCGAATAAGAAAATAACACTTTCATCATGTGCTATAACGCAATTGAAAATTTCAGTAGTTTTCAAGTCGCTCACGCATTTCTTGCAACAGTTTCTTTCGACATGTTTTCCCATAATCACACAATGTTTGGAAACCATGTTTGAATATAATATATAAATTTTTCAAACTTAAATATTTTGTGAGAATTGGACGAATTTCACCACAGAATAATAATTTAAATAAAGCTTGTTAGCTATAATTCGCACTTTGGAACGTAGCTCAATTGACAGAAAATCTTCATATAATGAGTGTTTTCAACATTTAACTTGACACATCTGGAACTTTCAACTACCCTCACAGATTTTGTACTAGAAATGTAGGTAGAATATCTAATAGGACACGTACAGCGGTAATTAAAACGGGAATGCGTTAATGAATCGTACGGCAGGATATGCGTTTCAAATACGCGTATTTCATCTTTCTTGGCTACCTTTTGAAATGACACTGGAGATCTTTTATTACTGGACTCCCAAAAGTATTTGCTCCTCAAATTTTTATCGTCTGTTTGTCTCGCAGGATAGCGAACCAACCAAGACATGTAAAGAGAAAGTGATTTCAGAATGATCTTCAAAGAGACAGGCACTTTTGATTTGGTTAATTCTCTACATTTTAAGAAATCACACTAATGCTTCATTGAAAGTAGATAGAGAAAATGTGATTTCAAATTTGTGTTTAATGATCTCTAAGTTTTAATGCACTGATTCTGAGAACGGTAGATTCTTTTCCATTTGGTAATCTCTCTCGTTTTGCTCTAGATATGATTCCTATCACACGTTGCCATCAAGAGATTCCTATGTTTATACTACTGTTAAATATTTACGATTGCTTCATTCTGCTTCTTTCTTAGTGTGAGCTGTGCTGCAGTGCACCCCACAATGTCTGAAATCGAATCGAATCCCTTTCCTATTAATATAATCTTGATTCCGAGGAATAGCCAGAAATTGTATAGTGACAAGTCGAGTGAACACTGTGAACGACATTCTTTTCGTTCTTTGAGATTGAAAAAAATTCTGTCTGCAAGAAATAGTCCATCGCACCTAACAATGAAAGGTTGGGCTAAAAGAATGATGGTTGGGGTAACCCATTAATTTTACTAAACAAACAACGTGAAGTCCGAAAATCACATCCATTCTTTCCACAGATGTGTCGTTTAGATTCCACAGCAAAATCAGTTTTAAAAATTTTTTCAAGATGGGGCCAAGTGCTATGGCACTAATTTCTCCCATTTACTTTCAATAAAAATAAAAAAAAAACGTCCTTTTCCCGGCGACGGGCTAATTAACTTGTTCTCGGATGAACATTACCTCTTACCCAAGGCGTTTTGCAGTCACACTCACTCTCAGCAATTTGTCTAACAATCAATCGTAGATCAATGATTTCTGAAAGTGTACACATAAAACAAAGTGTGTAACACAGTAAGAAAATCCACCTGGCTATGGTAACGTAGTTCATTGTTGACTAACTACACAGACAATTTAAAACTTATTATTACAAATTCTTTCGTAGGTTTTAGTTTGATTCCATTGTTTAGCTTACTTGATTTACCGATAGATAGCCTCTACAATATTTCACTGCGCTTTCTGACCACGTCTCGTTTATAAAATTATATGACGGCCTTGCTGGTCTAGTGGTTAGCGTTGCTGACTACAGATTGAGGGGTCCCGGGCTCGATTCGCGGCGCTGCCAAGGATTTTTTCCAAGGCGTGTGAGTCTGGAACGGTGCCCACCCAGCATAGTGATGCAATTGGGGAGCTGCTATGAATAAAAAGTTTGTGGCGATCACAGCGTGGGAACAGTAGATCAACTTCTCCCTCCGGGGAGAGACGTCATCCAACAATGGATCAAATATGGCTGTGATATACATACATGCACACACACACACACACACACACACACATATATATATATATATATATATATATATATATATATATATAATAATAATAATACACAGCCATATTCAATCCACTAGTGGATGAGGCCTCTCCCGGAGGGAGGAGGTGGTCTACTGCTCCCACGCTGACCAGACGTGTTGGGAGATATATATATATATATATATATATATATATATATATATATATATATATTCTTTAAATTGACATTAGATGCTAATTCGGTATTAAATTTTCGAAAGAGCAAAAATTAACAGGCCATTTTGAAGAAATAATAGACTCAAATAGCAAACACCCTGAGGAAGAAATAATATTTGGCATACTAAAAGATCATGGTTATGTGTAAAATAAAATAAATGATTATTAGGAGATAGAAGTACAACTCTTGAGAAGTGTTGTGTGATGACGTCATCAAGATTTTTGAGGACACTGCCGTTGACAAAAATTGGTATGGTACTCAATTGGTTGAATTGATTACAAATTTTCCAAATCTATGTTTTGAGGTTAATGAGATTAGAATTAACCAATATGAATTTTGTACTCAGTTTACCTGAAAGCAACTGCATGACATCTATGGCGTCATCAACAACTTCAGCAGTGTATAAATTGGAGGATCATCTCGCAACAGCTCATCCGCTCACCCCAGGATACTTAATTTTCTTCTAGACGCATTATTACTAGATCAATGAAATTACAAGTGAAGAGATGATGATGATGAATAAAGTAGATTACCTGGGCCCGCAGGGCCACCCAGGCTGGCTTTCTGGCCGACTAGGCCACTTTCGTCCTGGAAATAGTGTGATTTTTAGTTAGATATTTCTATTAGATCAGAAGAACAGAAACTGTACCAGAACACACACGCTCCCGCCAGCAAACAGCCAGAATGTTTTAATTGTGTCTGTTAATTGTGTCTCTCTTAATCTCTTAATTGTGTCTTAACCGTATGAACTGGAAGTGGGCAAAAAGTTTGGATTGAGTTCAAATTAATTTGTTGTTTGATCAACCGCACAGGACTTCTTTAATTAACTTCATTTATTTTGATTTAGAGGAGAGAGTTTATGCCTTTGTTCCCAAGTGAAGAGAAGAAATCAGATTTACTTACTTAGATGCAACTACAACGATCCTATGAGGTCATTTGTTAAGCCCTCATAATTACGAACTTGCTATTGGCCACCATATTAACAAATCAAATTATAATTTTCAATGACGTATAATTTATTAAGTTAACAAGTTCAGTAATGAGCAACTAAGATTCTACTTGCTTGCTTCCGAACGTGAGCAATTTCCCTGTGATGTAATCAAACGTAAACAGTGACGTCATTTCAGATTTTGCTTGCGGAGGGGGGAAAGAACATTTAGGAAAACCTTATGTGATATATCGCTTGACGCATTCCACCTATTTCCAAGCATAGTTTTTACTTCAAACTCTGTATATACGTAATTCGCATGCATTTCTTCGCTGTTAATATGATATAGCTAAAAACAAGTCACACTCATATCTGACATAAAAAATAAGGACATTTAAATTGTTAACGTTTTTAGAAAGTGTTATACACAGCAGATGAAAAGTTCTAATGTACCAAAGAGTTCTTGGTTTCATTTTAACAGTCATTAACAAGATTGTCAATATAAGTTTTCTTAAACTCTTTCCGCTCCACAGTCAAATCATAAACGAGGCGAGTCGATCATCGGAAATTGATGACGAAAACAGTTTTTCTGTCTTTTCAGACCAGAAAAAGAATTCGTTACAGCAATTGTTGATTGACAATGTGACAAAAATTCCCAATAATAAAATATAAATAAATAACCGATAAATAGACGAATAAATAGTCATACACTGTGCTGAGGATCCCCCTCGTCACTGTAGCTGGTTTGTGCTTACAACATAAATCCAGTTGTGTCCCGTACGACTCTCTCTTCACGTCTACGCCATTACAGATACGACATTGCTTTTCGTTTCGAATTCTACTCCAAATTCATAAGACACACATCTCCCTTCCTATTTAAATATTTTACGGTAGATCCAAGATGGTGGCTTTCAAGATGGCCGTCATGTAACTGTTATATCCTATATTGTCGGCCTTCTCCTCTCTGGTATCTTGATAACGTCAAGGGGTTCTCGTCCTTTCCGTTTTTGACATTAACAGTTGCCTTGTAACGTTTACCTCGTATTGCACTGTGTCATGGTACAATTTTGTTGCGGCGCATATCTCTGGTGTTTCTGGATGCGGGCAGCTATAATTTGGTATTTTTGCTTCTTTTGTGTTGTCTGTCCTCTGGCAATAGTTTGGTTGGAATCTCAAATTTACATGTTCCATACTTTGCTTGTTAGTGGATTTAATTTCGGACCTAGTACTATTGCGTGGTCTTGATACTAGACGTCGGTTTTCACAATAGTTTAGAAAACTGTGATCTAAAACTGACCAGGTATTGTAATCGACAGCCATTGGTTTAGATTTTATGGATAAAAAATATCTGCTAAATAATAGTAATTCGGGAAATACTTTGAAATCTAGTGAATTTTACAGGAGAGAAATTATCGGTGACTGAAACAGTCTCTTTCGCCACATTCATTAGCTCCCTGAGTGTCTCGCAAACCCAGTCATCTGCAGAAACATGTGGCCGTAAAATCTAAACCAATATTTGATCGATTTTTAAACTGGGTCAGTTCTTACACATAACTGTCTCAACTATGCCGACAAAAAAATGTTTAGAACGCGTTTGCTAAAAAAGAAGGAATTCAAATATGACCGACTTTTCAGGATTGTCGTCATTTTTAAACCATATAGTGTAAACCAACAACTGGTCAAAACTTGGCAAAAGTTTAGGAAACACAAGTGTTTCAGTTATATCGTAAAGAAATTATCTTATTTTTTTTTTAACGAAATGTCGTTCAAATGTGGAGAACTTTTCAAAACCAACCAACTTCCCGATGTTCTTACAGAGAAAGTAACAGTCCCACTATCCTAAAGGTACTTTTGCGATAAAATACCGAGAAGTGGTTACTCAAAGTTGCAAAGAACAAGCACGTACTTGTTGCGGAGGGGAGTAAGAAAATTAGAATTGTAGATTTTCCCTCTAAGTTGTCAGAAATGCTGTATCCTGTACAAACATGGGTTTGATATCACAAACTATTCACAACTATATGTAACAGAAATGGAATCACTTCGTTATGTTAATTAGTTGATATGAATTATCAAAAATAGAACAGCATATACGTTTTGAGCCTCAATAATTATCAATAATGAACTTTAAGAAGGAATATTTGACCAATCATTTTTTTGGGGTGGGGGTGGAAAACTACGGGTCTCGTAAATTTCCATAAACAGCTTGTAGAAAAATTATTACCGAAATTTATTACTTGGCCTGTACAGATTTTTCTTGAACTTCCTAAATTGAGATGGAAAGCGTAAGGAGTTTGTTCTGTTTCAGAGGCGAAATTTAATTTTTGCATGCAAGCCCGGGCAATTATTGTTACGCTCCTGCTGTGAAGACATCTTCAAAGGAAATATGTCAAAAAGTGGAGACCCTGATTTTGCAAGATCGTCGCGTTAAATCAATGTTATACCTCATGAACTCCTCAACTTTTATAGTTCACAGTATCACCCATACAGACTTGATGATGTCAAAGCTCAGTTCTAGGTTAGTTCCATGAATGTTGAAGCATGAGCAGAAAATATTTCATCAGCAATTTTTCCAGGAGAATTTAGACATAGAGAAAACCTAGCTAGCTCCTACTCAAGAACTAGTAAGGAGGATGAAACATGGGTCCACCAACATGATTATGAGTACAAACCAGAGGCTATGCAATGGAAACACAAGCTCCAAGAACTTTCGTGTTGCAATGATTAGCTGGAAAGATCATGGTAATAGTTTCTTGGTATAACCTAGATCAGGCTTCCAATGATAACCATCTATATCGGAACCTAAAGAAAGTTCAACTTGGGCGACGATTTCAAAACGATAACGTAGTCAAGGTTATTGTAAGAGCTTTCCTTGACAGCGAAAATATTTCCTTCTATTCTGAGGGTATTCCTATCACCGGAGGTGAAGTGGAGTTAGTACACCAAGTGTGTACATGTCAAGGGGGAATACAATTAAAAATAATGAGGTGAATTTCATTATCAGATTTCATTTTCAAGCTCAGGTTAATTAATAGATTTAAGTCTTAGAAGGTAGATTCGCAATGTGCCTGACAGATATTGTTTTAATATAGAACAAAATGCAAAGTTCTGCTGAGTCAGTGTGTTGAAAACGCACAGGATTTTTTTGGCAATTTTGGCTGGAGTTGCACAAAAACTGTAACGTTTTTAACCTAATGATTTTAAAAGGGGATTACACAAATAAATAGGGTCGCCAGGAGCCTAGAGTATTTACGCAACGCATTTAACTTAACTTTTAGCTTTAAACATTTTTTACACCCCAGACGAGCGGCGCAGAAATGCCTTTTAGATTTAAGAATATTTGGGAAAGAGGATTTTAGATTTTTGTGATTGCTGTAAAAAAATAATTTAGATTGAGGGAGGAAATACTGGTAAGGCGACACCTCTAATTTTTAAATTAGATTGTTAGTTTATGCTTTGAAGTACCAGCTGGTTTAGATTAGCGACAGATTAAGAAAGAAAAACGCAGATTTTTACTTGGGAAATAATTTTAAACGATGATACGCAAAACGACTTATATGTGACTTATACTATGTTTTTATTTATTTTGAAGTTTACACTGTGGCAAAAGACCATGTTTTACCTTTACTTTAGTAGGGCCCACACCTGTAGTTTGGAATTGCAATTTTTGAAATAAAAACGAACTAACACAACGAATGACGGTTGCAACTTAATTCAAACGTAGTGTTATAACGCAAAACGTAAATAATATTTATTTACACAAATTACATGCTGGAGTTACTTTATATGTTAATGCAGAAATAACCAGAAATTTAATATATAGTTTTTTTTTAAGTCATTACTTTTCAGCTGGTGAAAGAATTTTACCACTGGTTTACGAATTTATGAACCGATTTAATTTAATTAAAATAACATTACTTAAAACGATAAGTTTACCGAAACACAGAAATAATGAGTATCAATTGCTGTTAACTTTACGTAACGATTTATAGCTATTTTTTAATAGATATTAAGTTAAACATTAAATAACTTACTGCACATTATAAATTTTACTAAACACTGTATGAGGATTATTAACTAATGCTGTAGATTGTACCTGGTTAACTGAGAGGTTTTTACACTACGTTTACTGAACATAAACTTAAGATTGTTTTTGAAGAAATATAAAAATTTTAGAATTTTAATTTATTGCTTTGAATTTACATATTTTACGCTTTTGGGTATGATAGTTTTATTAGAATTTGAACAGAATTATAGTTGAGTTGTAAAACAAACAAATTTGAATTGCTGGTATACATTGAATTAAGCAGAACTGAAAGTTACGTAGTTACACATAAATGTTTATAATTTTTGTAATAATTAACAAATTTCGTTGATTTTTTCACAAATTATTTCCGAAATATTGTTGTATAATTTAGAAAAGTTTTAGCACAGTATTACTTACACGAAAGAAGTTTTAGTTTAAAATACATGGTAATGAAAGAATTACTTTAACGTTAATAATTTTGTGACGTTATTACAGATGATTACTACGTTATACAAAAGACGTTTTGAATAAGTTTTGAAAATACAAAATATTGTTATAAAATATGACTTTTTTATTGGAGAATAGTGGCTGGAGTTGAAACTAAAATTATTGAACCATGTTGAATAAATTAAAATTTACTATTAACATTAAAACGGTACGCAAAAATAGTTGAGCAGACATGTTGCTAATTTGATTAAGTGAGGAAAATATGCGGTAGCTGTTAAACATGGCTAACCGGGAATTTTGAATAAATTAGGAAAACTGGAGAGGAGAAATTGGCATATGATTATTAAAATTTAACGAACTGATATTTATAATGTAAGAATTTGGTTAATAGCGGCCCCATACTGAAATTTAGAACATATTGTACATACTGATAAATAATTTTAAAACAAAAATAATATAAAATTTTAATGAGTTAAATATTCCGAAATAATGTCGCTGAAAAGTCTTGTTAGCACTTATATTGGTTTAATTTTTTTTAATTTGAATGATATATTTTTCGGTATAAACGAAAACAGTTTAAATTGAAAATTATGCTAAATTTAGTATTTATATCTACCTCTCGTAGACAGGGCTTAGGAAGTACAGGTGACGGAAACCCATGCATTTATTCGTTTCGTTTTAAAAATTGGAACTAACTAACATGGCGTGTGAGAGCAGTTCTCCCAGCAAACGGAGAAGAAGGCTGATTCACACCAATCAGCAAAAAACAAGTCACGA
Organism: Lepisma saccharinum; assembly: GCA_022664845.1. Lineage (NCBI taxonomy): Eukaryota > Metazoa > Arthropoda > Insecta > Zygentoma > Lepismatidae > Lepisma > Lepisma saccharinum. The sequence goes on along the minus strand of JAGDQP010002060.1, from coordinate 27,670 downwards.
AGCATTGACTAGGGCCAATTAAAAACAAGCTTTAGATTCAAGTTATTGCTGCGTGACTAACGAAAACCTGGATGGATAACGATTAAAAATTTAAAGCAAAATTTAAACGGAACACGCTTAAAGAGTTTAAAACCAACCAAAGAGAATGAGCAAAAGAGAACACACAGAAAGAAAACAAAACAGAGACTAAGAAAATAAAAGTTAAAAAATAAAAATTAAAATGGAACAGCAACTAGGCTGTTACAGTGTATTGTACTAACTTTAGCGGCTCATACCGTTAATTTCCATAATTATGAGCCATTATAAAAAAGGAATTCCATCGTAATGGGTCGTCACGCGCGGACACATTCAGACACAAATGAACATCACTAATGAAAACTAATCTGAATTATGACCCAGTGGTTATAAGGAACTTATCTACATTTATGTTTCCTTCTAATTGGAGAGTTCCACCTTTAAATTCTTTGCAATATCAACAATGGAGGCATAAAGGATGTTACTTGCTCAAGGTCCATGCACCAAGAACCTGAAGGATATTGCTAAAATATTGAGTAAGACGGACTTTTCTGCTGTACACAGTTTTTTATGGTATTACTTTGAGCTACCCATAGTAACATGTACTTATAGGTGTTTATGAGTGTTGGAGAACCAATGTTTTAAGCATAAATGAGAATTCCGAAAGTGAAGGAATGCAACTATCATCGATGAATAGCAGTACGTGAAGATTGATGATAGCATTACGGCTCTGGAGATTTAATTGGAAGACAAAATAATCTAGATAAGTTCTTTGTAACAGTGGTGTTAAGATTTAAATTATTTCTTCATTACTTGCTTCTCCTCTTATCCACTAAGCTTGAATTAATTATGTTCATTTATGTTCGAACGTGTCCGAGTGTAACATTTTTACGATGGAATCCCTGATCTATGAATACTCATAACTACGCAAATTACCGCTGTGGTCCACTACAATTAGTACAATACGCACTAGACCAGCAGAGTTTTGTATTTTATTAAATATTAAAATAATATCTATCAGGCATTTCGTGAATGTACCTTGTTAGATTACAAGTCAAGTAGCTTTGCTTTTCTCGTTATTGAATAAATTGTGGTTTCCACATTTGCACACGTTCCCATTTATACTTTCCGGTTAAATCATTACTCATTCTTATTTACTATAAAGTTTTAGACAGCTACTAGCATCATTGTATTTTGGACACATTTTTGTGTGTATCGCTTTGATATTTCTAATATTATATTTTCCCGGCTAAAATTAAATATGCAGTGATTCCTTATAACATGATAATACGATAATAACTCAAAAATTTTCCTACCAGCATTTGATTCCATTCCAGTCTTTTGATCACACATATCTGAAGTTTCTGGCCATTTTGTATAATAAGTGTTTATAGAATGTTTTAACCGTAGTTACTCGTAATAATCATAAAACAATTATTGTTGGAACTACTGTTGTAATATCATGCAATAAAACTACACTATTGGCTACGGTGCATAATATATTATTTTTGTTTTCTGTAATTCTCCTTTATTTATGGTTACTCTTACTGCTGTACAGAGAACCATCTTGAACTCTAAGTAATATTTCAATTATAATGAATCTTTATAATGTGTAATAATAAAGATGACATTCATAATAATAATGAAAATGATGTGATTACAATGATGGAGACAATTCATGACACAGTGAAGGGCGCTGCAAAAGTACGTATAGGTGAGAAGAAACAACAGCATATCATGCCTTAGTTTCACGAAGGATGCATTAAGCTTAATAAGGAACAAAAACAAAAAAGCTCTTTGACCAAGCATCTTAATGTAGATACAGGTCAAGAACAAACAAAGGAATTGGAAAAAAATCGCATCAGCAGTAATATACAACATTTCAGTCGAAGTAATTAAAGCGGGAGGAACTGCAATAATCAAGGAACTACATAATCGATAAGTGATATATGGAGAAAGGATGAGCTTGCATAGGAATGGAACACCTTAGTAATACTTCCGATTTGTATATCTAGCTGTAATATTAACCGAGGACTCTGGCTACTACCAACATGTTACGAAAGTGTTGAGTAATATCCTGCTAAGACGCCTAAACCTATATTTGGATGAAATAAATTGAAGATCACAAATGTGGATTTACAAGAAATATAATTATGTTGAACCAGATTTTCGCCTTGAGACTAATACAGTCTTTGGGAAGAAATGAGAATACAATGAGATTGTTTACAGTTGTTTATAGATTTTAAGAAAGCCTACCATATTCTATCAAACAGACAAACTATACAATATTCTGGAACGATTTGGGATTTATAAAACATTGTTTTAGTATTGTTGAACTGCAGGTGACAGTAGTGGGTGGAAGTTTTAGAAGTGCTAGAGTTAGCTGATGTTTTGTGTGTGCTGATAATTGTGTTGTTATTTATGGTTGTACTACGTTACGATATTCCTAACATTATACAGTGGTAGAGGACGTGATTTTGCTGGTATTTAACTTTCTCCGTGAATTTGAATAATCGCTTCACAATTGGAGAGACCACAAACATTTCTCCGTGTACAAGTGCAAATGTGGAAGCTCTTGGGAGGAAGTACTACTATATCTGCAAAAGCGAATTGCTAGTAGAACGAGTCTACGTAAAACATCTGTGCGCAGAATCTGAGCTGCAATGAGATACCAGCAAACATAGCGGCAAAAAGGGTTGAAATTGTTGGTGAAACCCTTGCTGTGCCAGTTACATTCAAATATGCCAAAATTATTGTGCAAGAGGAATAAAGTCAAGCCGATCAAAGAAGAAGGGAACAATTACTCTAAGTACGGTAAAGAGAGTCTCGACTGGACACAATAACTAAAACACTAGACCTCTAGGTTTGGGAATAGGTATGTTCCAAAGATGAGTCATATCATTATATCTAAAGAATGTTCAGGATATGTTCGATGTGGGCCTGAGAAGAAGTTCAAGTTGGACAGACATCTGTCGTGATTGGAGAAGTAATATCAATCTTCGAACCCGGGAGAGGGAACAATGAATCAAGACCAATACCTATAAGTTATTGAAAAACAACTACTGAATCAGACTACCTAGGTACAGTCAGGTTTGATGATTAGGAATTCCGTTTTTGCATGATGAAGCCACGTGTCAACAAACTAAAGTGTCAAAAATTCATCAAAGGAAAACATTTAGTGCTCTCCTGTGGCCGGGGGGAATAGTCCCTACATTAACCTTATGGAAACTGTGAAGCATCAAAAAGAAAACGCTTAGAAAGAATATAATTACAATCAGATTACAAAGGAAATAAATAATGTTTGCTTAACTAATGTTGGCTTGAAGCAAAAGTGTACTAAACTTGTAGACAGCGTGCCACAAATACTGAAGGACTTGATAAACCAGCCATTCCAGTTGTCACGGATGTTACATTTTCTCTCATTTCGAGTATTTATTTTTAAGGAAAATAAATTTATGTCGGTTTTATAACTAGAAGTAATGCGAAATATACTTATCGTCCAACAGAGAAAGTTTTATTGACTATTGAGGCAATTGATGAAAATGTGCTGTTACGGATGTTAAATAATTTGTGAAGTTCACACGTTATCAAATTGAAGTAACAAACTCTGGTCTCTGCCTTACTAGAAAAACATGATTATTCACTTGTAATTTACGTCAAAGATGTCAAAGTCTAATGCTCATCAACTATTTAACAACAACACTGTCTGTGAAGTTTAAAATACTGATTTTTAGAGTTACGGATGTTACAATCAAATTATCAAGGATGTCACAGCTGACTTTTAACCATTTATTTTTTTCAAATAGAGAGACAAAAATTGCAAATGAAAACTTATGCATGTTAGGGAGTAACATGGCCTACTTTTGGGCACAAATAGGATATTTCTTTCTTATTTTTTTGTAACGGACGTTACATTATTTCATATTTGTCCTGGAATGACTGAAAGATTAAAGAATTCAATATCTTTAAGTATAAATCTTCAAAAGACATATGATTTGGGGGCAAGGTTTAAACTTTACTTTGTGTTTGGTATCTAGAAATTTACTATATGTTGTGTACTTATATGTATTTCAGAGAGAGTATATTGTTGATTGTAGAAAGCATTTACCACCGTTTTAAAATCAATATTGAATATTCAACAATGGTCGAATATAACAACGGGATACAATAGACCAATGAGTTACCATGGTATGCTATCGGGAAATTAGAAGTGGAACAATGGCGGACTGGCCTGCAGAGGTGGCTGAATATGTGGTGATAAGAAGGTAAATTGTCTCGTTGAGTTAGAAACGAGGACGACGACGTGTAATGTTAGCCATTTGTGACTAATACATCCACTTGTTTGATCGAAGAAACAGATCCACCATATGAAGCCGACTGCTTTCAGACATTGTTACTGTCCCCGGCCAATCTGTATTATCAAGTGCAATTCGCAATCACTACACGAAATTGGTCTCTATGCCAGCAAACCTACTAAACAACACAGAGGGATGATTTACAGTGGACAAGAGCACATGTTAAAATGATTCTCTGGGTCGACGAGCAGCTGGCTTAAGAACCCTCTTCACGAAGCCAAAAGATCTTCAGAGAGCTAGTTGATTAAAATGGAAAGATATACCAAAAGAGCTGATTGACACACTGATTAACAACATCCATCATCTTGAGGCGTATATTCCTACGCGCAGTGATTGATCATATAACCTATGTGTGCTTAGCTGTAGACATTTTGTACATCATTACGATCTACTATATTGTGTACGAGTTTAGTGAAATATTATTTTATCTGGGAAAGTGTCCTAAGTGCCTGTTGATTTATTGGTTATCATCACATGACGTACAATCAGTTACAAGTAATTTTGTGCTCCAGTACGGAATTGTTGAGCTTCAATTTACATCCTGATGTTAATTTTATCTTTAACTTATGGCTGGCAATGCCTGTAAGTTTCATTAGAAAAATGAAAAGTAGATGTGTTTTGGTCTGTAAGCTCAAGAAGTGGTTTCTTACGTCTGCAACAGGAATGAAATTAATGATTTTCGATAATCAAAAGAATTTATTTTTATTGTATTTATATTTGTGTTTCACCTGTTATATCCATTATACAGTACAATTCATTTGTGTGGAAACAAGATACAACATAAAGATCAGAGAACTTGCGGCGAATTAAACCACGGTCTTCTTTGAGCCTTGAAGTTGTTATAACACCGATAAATTTTTAAATATATAAAATGCAATAAAAGTTCTTTCATTCAATCTCTTGTTTCCTTTATTTTATCACCTCGGACTTGCTTCAGAATGAAGAAACTTAACGTTGGCTTTATTTGAAGACCATGGTGTTAATACGGTCAATTAGTCTTTTCTTGAAGACCACAAAAAACATACTAAGCATACTTCATTTTTTATGACCCTGAATTTTTGGCCCAAGAGTGACATTTTCGCATTTAAAAGCATTGCCTGTACTCTGCTTATACCTCCAAAATGTAGCCTATTTGGCGCCAAACATATTGTGTTGACTTTATTTTTAATATCAAAGTAAGAATAATATTTTGATTAGACTATTTACATTTGCATCTGTGTTGTAAAAAACATTCCAGAACAAAATTTCAGGAGTACATGATACATAGCTTCTAAAATATGTCTTTTAAATTTGAATAACGTGGTACAAGAAGAGACCAGACAAGGAGATTATTTTGGTAGAACTGTACAAGTCTGGGAAGCCAGTTTTGTCTCGCCTGGAAACGCCTCGCTTAGGATGTTCATAATAAACATGCACGACTCGTTCATAATAAACGAGCTAAAACTGACTCACATTCCAAGTGCTGTATGTTGCTGTGCTGTATGCTATACCAATTTTAGGGATACGACGAAACCTAATACTGACAACTTTTTACTAAACGAAGGAATTAGTGTAAAACGAAGAGAAAGGAAATAGAGAGAGACATTATATTCGAAATTAGAAAGCAGTCAATTGCAGTATCCTTTTATTCTGTTCCCTGTGTCTGCGTGCTTGTTACTCTGCATGTTGTCCTTCACATCTCAACCTCACGCATTTATCTATACACCACCATCACAATTATGAACTTCACTAAATTTAGTATGTTGTATTTCCGACTTGGTAAGAAAAGTTGCGTTATTGCTTATTCATGTTTGTTTTCAATTTTAAGAATTGTTCGTATTTGTAACTGAACTAAAGTTATATGCTTGTTTCCTAAGGGGCTTCATAGTCTTGTGGTTAGAGCGTTGGACTCATGTCCGGGGTTCAATTCTCGGCTGGAGTCCCACTTTTCGGCGTCCATCAGCGTTGAGAGGAAAACTGGGGAATCACGTGAACAAAGACGTGATGACCACCTTCAGTCTAGAAAGCTCCTGATACGCTTGTTCGTGGTCAGATGGCTCGCACTGCTGACCACAGCCGTCACTAGGTGCATGCAGTTCCACCAACCGCGGTCAGATGGCGTTGGGGCAGGCTCAGGACCTATCGGTCTGTTATACACCAGTGTTTTTTTTGGGATGGCTTGTTTCGTATATGCACTTACATCGGCATCGGTACTTACATCGCAAGCTGTTACGTAAGATTCCATGAGTCGTGAACAACATAAATAAATTTTTAGATTGAAATAATTGGTATTTACGTCTTTAACAAACTACCTTCCACATTAAGGAGGACAAAAACCTATGGACGTTTATTTGAACGCGAAAAGTATATTTACAATATTAATTGAAATTAATCCAAAGATTCTTTGACAGAGGAAGTTAATCTGGAATGTCAATAGAGATGTAATTAGCACTTTCCCGGAGTCATTTGACATTTGCTAACAATCTAATGCAACAATCGAATGCAATAATAAATCTATGCACGCTGTTTCCAGGAATAGTACGTAAAACATGAATAATAGGATCATGAAACTGTGGGAATGAAAGCAAAATATTTATTTCCTTTTTGTTTTATTGAATATTCACAGTGTTAGTGTTGTCAACCTTAGTGCTTGAACTGTCAGAGTTATCTTTAACTTTTTGATTACCAAATGCAGAACCAAATCCAAAGGAATTGCCAAGATGATCATCACTTTCCTTGTCAGAAGGGGAAGAATTACTTATCTGCAAGAAAAGAAATTATAGAGAAAGAGGTCCTGTGGATTGCAATTTACACAACATTACTCCATATATACAATAGCTGCTTTGTTACACAAGTAGAACTCATTTTCTACAGTAGTCAATAATGACATGATTAACCATCCCAGTTTTCTTGTACGAAAAATATATCTTGTAAGCGTTAGGGGTTGTGGAATTTAAAATTTATTTATGGCATTTAGGCATCTCATTCTCAGACCTGCATGGGGGGAGGAGAGGATGTTGGAAGATACTCGATCAGGTTGTTGTTACCTTCCGGAATTGTCTGGTGTGACTGAGCAGAGAGAGTGTGGACAAATCATTGTAGTCATAAAGCCGTAAACTCCTTGGTTTATATAAAATATAATTCGTTATTCGTTCGCAGTTACTGTCAATATCATTAGAGTTTAAACGTTCGTTTTATGACAATGGATATTAGAATGTGTGATTGTCATGTTATAAACAAGTATTTCCTCTACGCAAGATAAAGAGATTCTGCTAAATGGCATTACAATGCATAGTAAATTTGACTTTAGTTGTGCGAGATTAGTACTGAACAAAGAACTGAGTACAATAGTAATTTAAGAGTAGAATAATAACTAAGTTGTCATTTTTGTAACACTTAACAAATAGTTTATTTTATTTTGTTTCAACGGTCACAGTGTTGGTATTTTCAACGTCAGTCGTTTGACTTTGAGAATAGTCGCCCACTTTCTGATTACCAAAACCAGATCCAAATCCATATGTGTTTCCAACGTGATCATCACTTTTCTTCTCGCTTGATGACGGATAACAACCAATCGTCTACAAAATAAATTTGAAAAGGCAATGTTGATTACTATCTACACAAGGTAAGCGTATCTACTAATTAGTGTACGATTGCTAACATAGTGTTTACAATTACGAAATGATAACTGCTATTAGTACATGTTTATGTTTGGCCTAGTTAGAAGAAGAGTACATTTCTAATTCGTAATGCTTCATACATTTTCTTTTTCTTTCGTACAGATGTGGGTATATGATATGGCTTCCTTACTACATGTTGTCTATTCTTTCCATGTTGATTTTCAAACAAGTTTTGTGTAGCGTAACTTCTTATTTATATATTTCATTTTATACTTTTTGATAATTATTTTGGATCGTTAAAGTGTACAGAGTTAAATTACTGTTACCAAAGTTGTTATTTAAAAAATATGTATAAATGTAATACCTTGTATAAAATATATTAGTTCATTGCACACAAACAATGTCTTTTAAAAGTGTGACGACAAATACTGTTCTATCCGGAGTCAGGTCTGTGACCCGAAGTTTACTGAGCAAATCGAGCTAATGGTAATTGGTCACTGCATTCTATTACATGCATATGACGTCGTAAGGAGGACCGGCTTTCTAGCTAATCTAACCAGAAATTAAACCCATTACCTTTTGATCACAAACAAGACTACTGCGACAAGAATTCTACATATGGATCCAAACAAATAAAAATGACCATGAAGAATCACTAGGTGAAAGTACAATTTGATAATTCCTTCTCTCCGTGTCACATAAAGGTGAAAGGAAGAAAGAATGCAAATCAATTTATATAAATTGTTAGTTAAGCATCTATAGTCCATTATATTGCCGAAAAATAATTCGTATGCTTCCTCAAAATTCCATGAATTGACGTACGCCTATTTGATATTACGTTCGTATATGTGATTGCAGAGAACTTTCTAACGATACAACTAATGAAACTAGTGTATGTGGATTCATAATAAGAAATAACATCTTTATTTTTAATTTCATTCAATATTCACAGTGTTTTCGTTGTCAACAACACCAGTGTTACTTTCCGACTGATCCTTAACGTTCTGTTTACCAAAAGCAGAACCAAATCCAAATGTGTTTCCAATATGATTGTCACTTTCCTTCTCTTTTGATGACGGAAAACAACCAATGGTCTACAAAATGAAATTGAAAAGAACATGGTTATGTAGCTATTCACACATCGTAAATATGTTTGTTAGTGGGTAAGTTCTACGTACTTATTTAAACATATATGTAAGTGTATGATGTTACGTTAGTTCTACTCAAAATAGGAAATTGAGTAGTATTTCAATTTTCTTGTGTACTAATTCAATATAAATAAATTTACTAACTGAGTTTAACTGAAGAAACTATATTGAACTCCGTTAACATGTATTGAAATTTGATTTATTGTATAGGAGTAATAACCTTTTGTGATATGTGTTCGGGAACTAGTGTTTTGCCCAGAGGCAGGTCTATAACCCGATCATGGTTTGAAAATGCTTGATACCGGTTGTACATGGCGACCCATGGAAGGGACCAACACTATTAAGAGGATTTCGAACCATTTGTATGTTCCACCGAGAATGAAACCTTTGATTCTCAGACTACATACAATGTATTCTGGCGACACAAATAAATGCAAATGGACATGAAGAATAATGAGATGAAAACTGAATTTTAAAATTCCTTCTATCTAAGTCAGAAGAAAGGATAAACAGCAAGGCAAATTTGATGTTTACAAATCATTTGGTAAAATTTCAAGAAGTTAATAGTGAATAGTTAACCAGCAATAGTTAATTGCAATCTGAAGAATAATGGCTAATAACTTTCAAAGAATCATATCTTGTTTTGCAGGTTTACTTTAGAAGATATTTTAATGTGACAAAATTTCATTCACTGGATACATATGTTTTATATTACACGATATGCCAGAGAACTCACGAAGATAAGAATATTGAAAGAAATAATGAAACTCTAACGTATGTTGGTGGGTAATATGAAATTAAAACTTTATTTTAAATTCATTGAATATTCACAGTGTTTTCGTTGTCAACGACAGCACCGTTGCTTTCCGATTGATCCTTAACCTTCTGGTTACCGAAAGCAGAACCAAATCCAAACGTATCTCCAAGATGATTGTCACTTTCCTTCTTCTCAGATGATGACGGAAAACAGCTAATAGTCTACAAAAGAACAAACCACAAGGTGCTAATGTAAATTGCTTTTAACATAAAATTAGTGTACATGCGAATGTATGTGTTATTCTTCCCTATACTAATGTGCATATCTAAATTTGCTTCTGTGTGCATGTGCGAAAGTAAAAGCCTTACTGGTATCAATGAGTATAGCTGGTGCAATGAGATGGATAATTGGATTATGTGATGATTCGTGTTGTTGCTTACCTAGAAATGAACTCAAACTACAGTCAAGTGAATTCCAATCTAAAATAGTCTAGTAAAAAGGTTAAATATAGTAAGTGTAACATATATATGTTAGTAAATTGATTTTTAGATATGTTTCTATGTCTTGTGACTAGGTAATGCTAATTCGTCTTCCAATTTTACTTCAATAATCGTTTGACTGGATGTAAAGTAGTATAATATATCGCAATAGATTTCAAGAAGAATGTAATCAAAATACAACACAGTTTTGATATATAAGATGAGAAAAAATAGTAATGAATAGAATTAATGAAAACAGAAAGTTTTAAGATGATGAACATGGTGATATTTCTTCAAGAGTAAAATAGAAGATATTTACTTTAGAAATGAATACGGATTATTTAAGAATAAAGAAGTTCGAATGAAATAAAAACATAATAAACACTCTTAAACATATGTGTCTTGCAGTAAAATGCATTGTGTTATTATTATGAAGTATTTTATATAAAATTGGCACTTTAATTTATTCTTTTACATCATAAAAGCTGTAAAATCCATTGATATAGTAATACCTTTAAGTACTAGCTTTAGTGATAGGTCAAATAACTAAAAGGATAAATTCTTTAAAATATTTTTCTTCATAATGACAGCTACAATACTTGATTTTGCTTTAAGAATTTTTACACAATATTTTAACGCAATATCTACGAAAGAGTTATCCTTGTTCCTTCCCGCCATTTACAATTGTGACATCATTATTTCTTTCTATAACTGTATGATGTGAGTTGGAGTGATCAGTATATTCAGATTGGCCGTACTTGGTCCCATAAACATTTACGTTTCCAGCATTGTGAACGGTCCCTGCAGATCTTAACACCGATACCTATAGACATAAAACAAAAGTCGGAAAGTTTATTTTAAAATGTCGAAAATTCTGCATACTTTGATATAATTAAATAACGAGTTTTGGTTCTGATAACAATCAATAAAAGGATTATTTGTTTAATTACTTTTTTGGTAAAAATTAAGTAATTTAGCTGTATAAGCATATATTACAATGACAATAATTTTCAGGTTGGCCACGTAATGTGCCTGAGCAATTAAAGCAATTTAAATCACTTTTAATGGTACCGATGGTGTTGTATTTTCTACAGAAATCAGGGATGTATATAATATAATAATACAGTTTCAAGCAATACGTAATAAAAATAAACATGAGTTATCGAAAATAATATTAAAATTAAAGGATTAAAGTCTCCGAACAACTTCGTTCAATAGACCCCTGAAATAATAGAACCCGTGACCACATACACAGAAAGCGAGCGCGCTAATCTCTCCATCTCCCTGAGGTTTGGAAAGTTTTGAAAATATCTAAGTCAAGATGGTAGTTTTTTTTTTAAAATCGAATTACTCTTTGATAGATGTCTGCAAGCACTCTGTATGCTAAGTATGCTCACGACCTAGGCAAAATGCACTAAGTTAGGAACGCGGTCGTAGGTTGAAGTTGAATACATCACTTTTCATTAAGTGCTTTGACTCCAGATTTCTCGTCAATGATTAAGAAAACTTTTGTTCATTTAGATAACTTAAGGTCTCATGAATTTAATCAGTAATCGAAAAACAGGTTGATTGTTATCGACACAAATTGTAAGGGTAATGTGATTACTTTTATCTTCTGAATATGTAAAAGTAAACGTGTTGCAAAGTTTTCAATGTTATAAAGGAAAAATGAGATCAAAGTTTGAATACTTGAATGCCTCAAACAGTTCCTGTTTATCTGCCTCTCTTTCCAATGGAGGAGGAAATAATCGTTATTGTTAGCTGGAAAATAATATAACTCTTTCTTCTGCAGACTAATTTTCGAGAATATTGAAGAGATGTTTACTCTGCTGTATTCCGCTTCTCATTTAACTTAAAGGTATCTTTTCTAAAAGAAGCTGAATAAAGTTCTAAACGAGAAAAGACAATTTTATACTGCTAACTTCATTTCCTTTTTATTGGGAGAGATAAAGATATGCATAACAGTTTTCCATTGTTAAGTAGTACGAAAATTATGTTCAGATAGTGATATTTCGTCTGTTATTCTCTTCCAGATGATAGTTCACTGTTTTTGAGTTGTCATTAACATGATTCGATCCAAGAAGGGAAGATAGATGAAATTTATTTCTTCTGGATGTGTTATTTAATTGGGAACAATGCTAAAATGAAAATTAGAAAAATTGAGTATACTCAAGATCAGACACTAATTTGTAATTAAAATAACTTTACCTTATATGAACAATCATTTGTTTGTTATTATAGAGGCATCCCAATTTTTCGTTTGGAAAAATGAACTTTTTACATTACAATTGTAATTTGTTTTAAATTGTACAGAAAGTTATTTTCTTGAAACAATGGAAAATAGTATTTTTTTCAAAGTTTTATGAAAAGTTAATTCCAAGATTGTCAATCTGACTTAGAGATTCTAGGCACTTAAAAGGGATTTAGACAGGTTATAATTATATGCAAATTTTGCTAGTTAGAATACCCTCCCAGTCACTGCAATTGCTGAAAGTAGGCTACATTTTATGCCTAGAGAAATAAAATTTTTATTAACAACTTCTTTTGAAAGATACGTTTATAAAGTGCTTTTTGTCCATACAACGCTACGATTATTGCACCTCCTAATAATGAATGTAATATGATATTATCATTATTTGAAATAGTAGAGAAAAATCTAATTCTGTTTAGTGTAAGAAGTAGGAACCAGGATATAAAACCTTCAAAGTCACTTTAGAAGTGTAATTAAGATACTAACATTGTTTCGACTAACGATAGTGGTCGTTGGAATCTTAACAACGCTATTTATTAAATAGCTCAGTACCTTGACTAGTTGTTTTCTGCTCAGCTTAATACCCTTAAAATTTTTCAGTTTTGCAGGACTTTTACAATCATTACCTTGCCTGAAGAATTAAATAGTTCTTTGCAGATAAGTTAACAAATTAAATGAAATTAGCGACGGTGAACATTAGAAGAAATCACTAAGGCGAAATTTCAAAAACCATCTTGTTTCTTTATTAATTTCTTTCGTAGATCCGGACTACATAGATTTAACTTTAATCCATAAAATATATAATTTAAAACTCTGATTACAATACAATGTTAAATTCTTGTCACTGTAGAATTCAAAAATATTTCTAGTAGCCCCTCTTTATTGTGACGGTGTTGGTATCCTTAATTTTAGTTGTTGAGCTTTTTGTCCCGTCGCTAACATATTGATCTCCGAAACCAGAACCAAAACCATACGTGTTTCCCAAATGGTCGTCGCTTTTCTCCGACGACGAAGGAGAGCAACCACTTGTCTAGAAACAAAAACGGGGGGAGGTATATGTAATGTTATGGTTTCATAAAATATCATCTAAAGAAGAACCCAATGTATCTTCGTATATTTTCTGAGTCTAATCCATCTAGTGATTATATATGTTTAAATCCTGAACTCTAATAAATTTTAATAAGGATTTGGAAGGATTTTGCTTTACTGTACAAGAAGGATTGAATTTTAAGTAGAGAATCAGAATGTGTGATTGAATCAGCATAAAATCGACTTGATAGAAACTTTTCTGAATAGATAAATGTATGAAACATACCTAACATTCACACATATAAATGATTATTTATTCATATTCTCCTAAAACAAACGTTAATAAGGAAAAAGTTAAAACCATGTTAGAATTACAAATGTGGTAGCAATGGATCCGAATTAAATACACCGAGGTTAGGGTATACATTATATCCACAAATATGAAGTATGGGCATTATGATGAAATAGAGTAATGAACCACATACTCTATGTCACTCGTCCATTCATCTTAAGTCACCCTTTCCCAGTGTTACAAAGAGCCATTTGTATAAGTTTTACAGTTATACGAAGTTTGTTAGGATCAAGGAGGATTAATGACCAAATACATTACCATTACAAATGAAGGATATCGGGGGAAAACAGAGTAAGTCACAAAAAGGGTTTGCTGAGAAAATCAAGTTTTAATTCCTTCACCTGCTAAAGTTTAAACGGCTCAATAAATATGTAATATGACCTCTTGAGCTCATGTATGAGTTTTTTCTTTGTTCTTTGTCACTTTTGTAGTACCAATTTTTCCCAATCCCTAGAAATGGACCTACCCTGTTTTCTCCCGATACCCTTCAAATAATCTTTCTTGTTTGGAAAACAGGAAGATTAAAACTGAACTATTTAGAGCTATACGGTTATGTCATAAAACCTTTTACCAATGCCTGAATATGCTCATTGTTAAGCTGATAAAAGCTCATACCACGCTCCGTTAGCACGAAACAAACTACCAATAACAATAAACTACTAATGTCAACAAATATGCAGAAAATTAAAGAAATGGCTGTTGATTGAATATCTTATGGATTGTATTGATTGATTTGATCATATGTAATTGCTTTGGTGACGACCAATTGAACTATCTAAGCGGACTGACTATTCAGGAGAGCTCTTCTTGGTCTACCTATCGTAACGAGATTTATAACCTTCTCTGAATGTATGTTTAAGATTCTAATAACAGTTTCTTTTCGCTGTGTGCAATTAAGCACTTCAAAGAGTTCACGGATGAATTCTAACCAGCTTATGCGAGTACATATTTCTTCTCGTAAATTTACTTTCATTAAGGAAAGAGAGACAATTACATGTTTGTTACATGCAGAAAGATATTTCTATTGATTATTTTAGTCGTGAGAGATGCCAGCTGGATCTAAAAAATTTAAGAGCCACTGTCGGCAGGACAAAATATTTTATTTTTACAAAACATTAAAGAGCCATCTGTTGCTCGGCTTAGAAGATAATAGTAAAATTTAGTGTAATGAAGAAGAAGAATCATACTCGAATAGAAGATCAAAAGAATTCTAGAGACACGAAATCATATTCAAACTAAAATCTTTAAATTATTTACTGCATATTTCTACAACACCAACATTCTATTTCAGATATTGAAATGTTGGACATTTTTCCTGGAGTTACAACCACCGGAATTCCAGTGTAGATTCAATCTTTACAGTAGTTTATGAGCAGAAGTGAGATTGTATTTCTAGAGTAATCTTTTCCAGTATTTCAAACAAAAGAAGTAGTAAGAATCCTCTCGTAGTTGGGTTTCGCTGTATATACATAAACGAACTATTGTTAATTTTCTGAAGTCTTCACCGTATTTCATCAACGTTCCCTACCAAGTTACACGCAAATTTGCAGTGCTATTCTTCAATTTGATTTCCAAGTCTCAACGCTTAGTTGATTCTTCTCTGTAAGGCTTATGTAGGCCAAGTTCAGTAATTGTATGATGTATTATAAACTTGTAACCATTGGGATGAAAAATTAACCATTGCTATTTTCTGTGGCTCATTTGAACCCATCTAGAGGGAACTAAAACATGGGGATGAAGTATTTATGTCCATCCTCATGCGCTAATGACGTATTGCTCCTCCCCCGAAGAGGCAATCAATAGCCTCTGAAAAGGCGAAATCATTTATTGCTTCATAACAATTGTTAAAAGTCCATTGCACATTTTACGTTTTCTGTTGCGAATTAAATAGAAATAGGGAAATTAAAGCCAAGCTAGAAACCTGCCTGAATTCCTCTTAGTGTGTTTTTAAAAAGACATTCCATACCGTGAAAGTGCTAAGAAGTTATAATATTATTTACTTACGGCCAAAAGACAGAACACTACGAGAAGAATAAGAATGCTTCTGGTCGCCATTTTAAAGTAAAAAGGAGTTCTGTAAAGAAAAGAAGGATTAATAAATCAATGAAGTGAATATAAAATATGACATGCGTTGAGAAGGATATTGTAATATCTATCGATGTGTATTACAGTAACATTTAGTAAAAAAAATATATCATGATTAGGTGAGGGGCTAACGCTCTTGCTTTCTGTTCGATTTACACTGAAGCTGCAAACGGTCTCAACCCTTCATAGCTATAACAACTAGGAAGCTATATCTGAATTTAAAACTAGCTAACTCCTATCTCAAAAGGTAAGATAAACTATTCCCCGATAGAAGAGTAAGCTTACTGCAAACTTGCCGTGTTAAGTGCAAAAGCTTACGTCTAGCTTGAATTACACTTAATAGTTGACACCTGTCAAGCTTGCGTTACAAAAAGCGTGAAACAGGTTTGCCATGAAGCTAACGGCAAAATGTATCAACACAATTGTCTACGTTTAACTTGAACAAAATTTGTAATATCAAATCAATTTAATACACTCAATTTCAAACTTAAATCAAGCTTGTTATAAGCTTGCATGCTATGTGGTTTGTGTTTACTACGTTACATAATTTTCGAATGAAAAAATACGATATTCTTTGAAAGAGGTTTTATAATAACACTTAAAAAATGGCATCAAAATTATCCACGTGATGGAAACAAGGCAAACGTTTGTTCTGTGTTATTAAGATTGCTTTCTCATACTGATACTCTTGTCTTACTAGGTACACTGAGTCCTTTAAACAGATCAAAATGTCTGCCAAAGTGGTTTCTGATCAACTGACAATTTTCGTAATTCTTGATGTGTGTAGAAATCTGAATAGTCATTTGTACTTGAGAAGAATTCTTCATTGACTAGCAAAGAGTGAAATTGTGGTAATGAATACTTTAAGGAAATGGTTAAGAAACGCAAGTTGAAGTATCATCTACCGTATTGTAATCGAGATTAAGTAAAACAGATCTTACCTTCTAATGACCCGGAAACATTGCTCTGAGGTTTACACTTTCTTTGAACTTACTGCGTTGTCTAGATCCATGGATATTGTATAACAGATTTCAGAAACTGTTCACGGTTTGTTTGTTTGTTCACAATGTAAATTTTGAGTTTTGGAAATAGAAGTGATTCCTCCTCAATTTAAAGTATTATGCGAGTATACTAGAGGAATAATGAAAAGTTTGCTTTTTATGTTTCTTTGTTATATGACGCAAACAAAATTTGAGAAATGTAAATTTTATGTATTACAAATACTAAAATTGAGCATTATAAGGAAAGAAGTATTCTTTTATCTGTAAGTGAAACTCGCTTTTTAATATTTATTTAATAAATCCACACCGAATAGTTTCCAAAAGCATTGACTGATCTTTATATTAGTGGAATATAACGCATCATAAAACGCAGTAAATATTACGAACAGGGATTCTGCCAAAATTTTCAGTTTGTGGGGGGAGAGTGTAAGTGTATTTTCGCACAATTTCTATCGGTTTTTGACCATCAAAAATTTAAAGTTGGGGTTTCCTTGAGAATTTTGGGGGTGACACCCCACACAGGAATCACTGATTACGAACGTTTTTGATTTTTTCAAGCTGATTACACGTATGCTTGGTTAAACTAAAAAATTGTAAACATATATTTTAGATTTCGTTTCTAATTTTTCCCATGAGCTTTGTCTTCTAGACCAGTGGAGTTCTAGTTTGCTTCCGAGAGGTCGTAGCTTAGTTGGTGCAGCGTTAGTCGAGCAGTCGGAAGGTCCTTAGAAAGATTCTAGTGACCGTCCGTTCTAAATTGTTGTGCCAGGGTTTTCAGAATACAGTCACACTGCGCAAATATCAGAATTGTACCTTCAAACTAGGCTCTGGCTGATTTCCTTCCAACATCCTCTTTCTTACCTATCCTGACCTGAGCCAAAGTGGACCAAAAGCCGTAGATGAATTCCAGTACGATACTCACAGGTTTGACCCATATCCTTATGTACTTTCTTGCAGTCACTGACTCAGTCTTCTACTAAATATATCTGAAAACTTGGTTCATCAGACCCGGATACAAGACGCCAGTCAACCATTGCCCAGTGCTGAGGGTTTTTGATCTGTGCGAGGCACAATTATGATACCGGGATAGAAACAATGACACCAGTGTTATTTGACGTTTACCAAACGTGATGGTTTACGTGGTAGATGTAGTAACTCTGATGGGTGGAGCTACACGGCATCAAGGTAGACTATCCTTGGGACAAGCTTTGGATTCGTGTGTGATTTGTCGCCATTTCCATCCGTTCGTTGGATTGAAACAGTTCTTATCAGTCGCCAGTGACCCCGTTCATGTATTACCTTTGGACACCCATATTCCTTATGTGCGGCTGATATCTGTTCGGAATTTCAGTAATCAAACTGTATACAGGTTCTGCTGTCAGTCGGCAAAGTTTAAGATTGTTGACCACCTAGGAGACCGCGTTCCATCCGACTGGGCAATACTCTCTCTATATGGAGCCAAAACAGCGTAAGTCCACTTCTTATAACTCCCATAAACTACCACCCTGCGTGTATTTTCATCAGGAGTAAGGAAGCAGAAACACCCAGTGGAGTAATAATCATAATCTATTGAAATACTTTTGAGTTTTGAGAACGGAATTGAATTTATGTGTGGCCTTTCGGCTTCTTTGGATAAGGCTGGGATTGAGAAGGTATCGGCCGGGGTCTTAACATGGGACACCAACCCAGCATTTGCCTGATGAAACTGAAGAAAATCCTGGGAAACATCGATCCGGATAGTCTGCCGGGTGGTTTGAACCCCCGTACTGACCCATTACCGATCCGAAGTCATCAACGTTGTGACCTGGATAACGAGGAACTGGCCTGAGTTGTGAGAAGAGATGGTTAACTATACACTATTCCAGTTTGAATACTTTTAGGTAACGTTCTATGAGGACTTTTTCGGGCAACAAATATAACATTTCAATTTATGGATAAAACAGTTTTATTGTAATTTTGACAGCGTGTTTGAAATTTTCTCCTTAGCAGTACTTGTACTTGCATTTACTGTAACTTCCAGTGGACATCCACTGAGTTTAAATGCTTCGGAGCTAAATGGATGATAATCTGTATCCTGAATTATCTGGAATATCCTGACAATTTGTATCCTTCCTTTCGTATTGTCAAATAATTGCTAAAACTTTTCGAGAGTTTTCTTCAGATCTCGGTTCAACAAAGATGATAGAAACGAACAATTTCGTGAATGCAGAAAGAAGATGTTCAAGGAATTTTAAAGCCGAACAATTTATTTCAAAACTTCGGACTTTGGTAACCATAAATAATGATGGACCAAACGAACAATCAAAACCCACTTGAGACAAGGAAACCATTTCCTGTCCATTTTTTGGTTAAGGATCAGGTGAATGTCTAATTACAGCTGTTTATCTTTTACTCTTTCGCGTTATAGACAATACTATCGCTCGATATATGCAAACCAAACAACGTAGATGCGGTCACAACTCCCCAGAGTCAAACTATTGGGACCGGACCTAGCATATAACCTTTTGGCAGATGAAATGAAGAACTCCTTCAAAATTTGGTACACATTCGTCCGATGATGTTGACTTTTGCAGCAGAGAGTATGTATATATTGATACATACATACCAAATTTAAGTTTTTTATAATACATTGCATTCCCATCATATTTATTATATTCGTCATATTAATGGAAATTTCTCTACAGAGTAACAACTACTGTGGGATTGACCCTATTCAAAGGGTTTATATACGCCGGTAGTGTGGATTGGCTGATATTACAATGTTTTCCAGTATGTTCTAATTTTTCATTTAAACAATTTGTGACTATCTTCCGTTCTGTTAAGTGAACACAAACATTTTAGCTCCACTCGTAAAAAACGGTACTATTTTAACCCTATGCACAAATCAAAACCATATTTGGTTGAAACTAATTCGGTATAAAGACGTATTTACATCAGCAAATGCTAAAAATCTTCAAATAAATGTTTCTGGTATTATACAACATAGAATAACATAATTAGAATTTTAATCTCTGCATGGAATACTATAACTTCCAAGTTAGAAATGACAAAATGTGTATTGCTCTTATTCTAATAAAAATTAGAGCTTAACATTTATCTTACAAGTGAAACAAAAAACACAAATTGCCTTCAGATTGGTAGAAATTATTTGTTACTTTCACACCAGAACATGTACTTATTATCTCAAATTATTACAATGTTATTCTATTTGTATCTTCGTAAAGTTTCGACTCAAATCAACGATGCTTATTAATTAACACTGCACTAATATTTACCATAATTGAAACCTTAAAAGGAATATACCTGAAGATTTTTAACATAGGTTAAATTAGATTAACTAAAATTAAAAACTGAACTACAATTCTTCTTGAAACAAAAACAACAACTTACCTATCGAGAAGAGACAAAATAAACAAATTCTAGTTCTTACTGAAGGAATAAGATTTTGAACTAGTGGATGCTATTTAACATATGTTACAAGAGGAGCTTTCTAGTAAGTTTTGAAATAGTTACTTCCTTGTTCTAAGTAAGTAATTTTGGAGATAAAGATTTCTTTTCTTCAAGGCTGAAATGAAAGGTTATAAAGTTTAATTTAATTGATCAATTACTCCTTACATTAGTTTCTTACCATGTTAGTTTCCGCGTACTAAGTATAAAAAGTTTAAGGAAGAAGGAAACACTAGTATTAGTAATTGACACGTGAATTTGAAAGAGATAATAAATAAAAAAAAACAATGTTTGTTAAGCTAATAAAACAACCTTTTTCACTGTAATTAACGTTATCATTCTGAAAAGTTTCAAAACAAATTCTTAGTGTATTTCTTCTTCCGTTTACAAGACATAATACGCGTAGGTTCTTGGAACGACAACCCTATTATAATAACCATTCTACGGTGCTAGAAGAAATCAAATATTATCATAAATGGAATAGCATAACGCAGTCTTGACATTATTGATTTTCTCACTTTCATTTTTAAAATTTGTGGTCATATTACATATTAAGATTTTAATCTCTTTGTTCTGTCTATTGGAAAAAATGGACATCCATCTAGCAACAGTAAACAATCCAGAAAGTAGCGTCATCAGTTCTGGCGCCATAAAAATTCATAGCTGACAACTAACCCACTTTAGCACGCTAATGCTTACTCGACATACATGCCTGTAAAACACATATAATTCTAAAACGCGTTAAAATGTTAAACACACCGATAAAGTTTAAGCTAATCACTTATTATTCATTTACGAAAGCATTGGAATAAATTTTCTTACGAAAGAAAAGGAAGGGGAAAATGTGGAAAATGTTTTAAAAAGTAGAAGGGAACATATATTAATTAGAAATATCAGCAATTAGGAATGTTCTCTTAAAGAGAAAAGAAAAGGCGTAGGTATGCATGGGAATTAAACCCCGGCTTCCCATGCTTTAAACCGACGCTCTTCTGTCTAAGGCATCGAGGCAGCTGAAGGTGATTGATTTTCAAATGATATTTAGAGTTTCCTTAGAATAGTATATGTAGTGTATCCTTAGAACCGTATCCTTAGTTACATATTCTTAAGGAATTATGCGAGCAGCGAATATTCAAGCTAAGAAGAAGGAACTGAAAGACAGACATATTGATTGGAAGATTGTCGAGTCTTTTGAATATGAAGTTTACATCTTATTCCATAAATTTGAGAATATTGATGGGAATATGTCTCAAAGTGACGTTGTTAGAGAAACTATTTCCATGCTTCCTGAAGGAATGCAGCGTGACCTAGAAACGGTAAGATATACTCATATGGAAGATTTGCTAAAATATTTATCGCATATTGATCCTTTGAAATTTAAAAGAGCGCGGTGGTGTAAGTAAACCTCGTAGTGAAATGTATGTTGGAGAAAGAAGGAGACAAGAAGTTAATCGGAGTGGTAACCAATATAATAATCGTGTATACAGGAATAAAAATCGATATAGTACGAAGCAATTTAATAGATATGAAAGAGTTAATAATACATCTGGACGTACAAATAATAGTAAATGGAGATAATAGGATTCCAAATGTTAGTAATATAAATGTGAATTATCGAAATGAGCGAAATGTAAAAATATGTTCTTTAAGTAATGAATATCCGAAAATACTCTTTCTTGGGAGGATAATCAACATACACACTCCAAATGCCAATAACAGAGAAGCTATAGAGTAAACCAAGAAATTGATCATGTATATTGTAATCGTATTGAAGCCAACATGTCACAATAATAACTATTCGCAAGTTGTGAACGGGTCATTTAATGATTATCAACAAATTTGTACAGCATTTCATGGGGCGTGTAGTGCAGATCAAATGTCTAAATTAAATAAGATTTCTACAAGGATAGCAGATGTAGATGCCATTGCTTTAATGGATACGGGAGCGGAATCATCCTTAATAAATCTGGATATCTTTAATATATTAAAATTAAAATACCCAGTGGCAAAGTTAGATGTTATGGGTTCTGAAAATTATAAAATTACAACAGTCGATGGACATGAGTTAAAACTTAAAGGAAAATTGTGTATAGCTATAAACTTAATTGAAGATCAAGCTGTTAATTTAGAATAAATTGTAGTCAATAAATGTTCATTTGACATTATACTTGGGCAGAACATTTTAGAACAGTTTGGTGAAGTGCATAAAAACTATAGAATTCCAGGTGTAAAATTTATCTTGTTCAATGTTGTTGTTGAATTTATTTTAAGGCTTTTGGGCAACTATGGCAAGCCGTATGGATGATGATGGAATGAATTGGTGGAATAAAGAAAGTGGGATGAAACGGGAGCACCCCGAGAAGACCCACGCTCACGGTTTTTGTCAACCTCAAAGCCCACATGGCATGAGCAGGAATCGATCCGACGACTCCTAGTACCAGAGGTGAGCGCTCTACCAACTGAACCATCGTGGCACCATCAATAATAGTAAGCAGATACTTTGTACAATTAAATACCTGCGGCCAAAAACAGTCAAAGCTACAAAATATCGTTCTTGAGAAAAAAAAATGTTATGGATGACATTTCGAATAATAAATCCAACATTAATAGCTAATTAGTGCAAAGTCCAAAATCCAAGTATGTCAACAAAACCAAGCTATATCCAATGACAATTGCAGAGTGGCAGGGAAGATTAACTGACGTAAATGAAGAGGAATTTTTCGAAGGTAAAAAAAAGGGAAAAACTAATTCTTGAAAAGCTAGACAGTTACTTCGCCCGATGAAATTAAAAATTTTAGAAGCAACTTGAGATAGTATAAAAATACTATATTTTTTTAACGAAAGGAGGGGCATTAGGTTATGTCTATTTTTGTGTTATGCCTTTTCTATGTATATTTTATGTTATTATCATGAGTTGCTTTATATTGACATGTTGATTCATGTAACTAAGTTATAATTGATAAAGGCTGTAATAATTAGTAAAAAGACGAATCGGAAAACAATGTATGTTGAAAGCGAGCATAACCAAAATTTTTGGTTTGAACCAGATAATAAAACAACCAAGAAGGGAGCTTCTGGATAATTCAATAAGAAACGTGCAGAAGAAGAATTTTATAAGTGTAAAATTGCAATGACTGGCAGTAAGTTTTGTTCTTTTATAATTATGCAATTGAAAAGTGAAACTTGAATTCATTAGTGTGATTCAAAAGGAATACGTTTCACAAGAAATGTAAATTAGGCTAATACGAATGAGAAACTTAAAAGTTTGTAAAGTTTACGTACGCATACTGAGAATGGAGCTAAACCGATATTAAAGAAAACGTTTAAGCAAATATTTGTGAGTCTATTTTCTTCTACTTTTTAGGGTAGCAATATGAACATAGTAATATTCCGGTGTATGCCTATAGGGGAAAAAGGCATCTAAAAGTGTTAACTAGATAAATTTGGACAGTCATTTTAAGACTAAAATAACATGAAGATATATTGTCTGCATAATGCTGGACAATCGTTCAATTACTAAAATAAAACACATGTGTGTTACCTACATAAAGCTGGACAGTCGTTCTGAAACTAAAGTGACATAGGTGATACTTGCGTAGAGATGGCCTAAATTAGCACCTGCATATTGCTGTACAGTCGTTCTAGGACTATAATGGCACACTAGTATGGTGTCTTCATTAAGCTGAACAGTCGTTCTGAGACTAAAAACGCACACATGTGTGACCTGTACAAAGATGTAAGTACGGTCGTTCTGAGACTAAAGTAACACAAGGGTGTGTTACCCTACATAAAGCTGGACAGTCGTTTTAGAACTAAAATAACGTACAGGTATTGTCTCTGCTTAAAGTAAACAGTCGTTTTCAGACTAAAGTAACACACATGTGACTTATTTGCATAAAACTGAACACTCATTCCGGTACAAAATATTCACAAATGTGTTACTTTCATAAAGCTAAACAGTTGTTCTAAGACTAAAATAACACATAAGTATGGTATCCGCATTAAGATAGACGAAAATGACATGGGACTAAAATTACATGTGATAACTGCGTAAAGCTGGATAGTAGTTTTGGAACTAAAATAACACACGGGTATATTATCTGCAAAAAATGGGACGGTCGTAAGAGCTAAACACAAATACTGTTGTTAACTGTACATTTGTATAAAGCTGTACATTCTTTCTGAGACTAAATAACACAAAGTTATGTTACTTGCATAAACCTGGACTAAAATAACACACATATATTGTATAAAAGTAATTTACAAATGTTTTATCTGCATAAAATTGGACAGTATGTCTAGGACTAAAATAATACGGAAGTGTTTTAGCACCAAAAATTGGAAAGTCTTTCTAAAACAAGAATAAAACACAAGTGTGTTAGTGCGTAAAACAGGACAGTCGTTCTGGGACTAACATATAACACACAGGTTTGTTAACTGCATTCATATGACTTTGGCTTGGTGGTGGACAAACGCCGTGTGCATGGGTTTTCTCGGGGTTCTACCGTTCCCTCCCAGTATTTTCATTCCACCAATTCTCCCATCATCATCTATCAGGCCTGAGCCAAACTTGCCTAAGCCCTTGAAAACTAAATTAAATTAAATTCAAATTGCAATGAACAGTTCTTCCAGGACCAAAATTACACATAGGGGATCTGGGTATCTACATAAAGTGGGACAGTCGTTGTGAGGACTACGCACACAGTTGTTACCTGCATGTAGCTAGACAGTTGTTCTGAGGCTAAAAACAATACACAGGGCCGGACAGTCGTTTCTAGGACCAAAATAAAACACATGTATGTTAGATGAAGACAGCTAAACAATCATTTCGGGACTAAAATAACGCACGGTTGCTACCGGCATTAAGCAAGGCAGTTGTTGTGAGAACTAAAAGCACCTGTATAACGTTTGACAGTCGTTCTGACTAGGTGTATTCGCGAAGTGCCTGAAAGATATTGGTTTAATATTGAACAAAATGCAAAGTTCTGCTGCACCATGTGTGTACTGTAGTAATTTTAGCGGCCCATATTGGTAATACGCATATTTATGAGTCATCATTAATCAGGGATTCCATCCTAACGGGTGTTGCGTTCGGACACATTCAAACATAAATAAACGTCTCTAATGAAGAAATAACTTGAATGATGACGCCACTGTTGCTAAGAACCAATTTATTACTTCTTCCAATTAGAAATTGTTTTCACCTTTTAATTTCGTTGCAATATCAAAAAAGGAGGCACACCACTATCATGAAACTTCACCCACCTCTCCATAATCAGTTCAGTGATCCAATTTTCAACAACATGGTTAAACACGTCTAAAAAGATTGAAGATTGAAATTTCTCAATTCCCAATTGCACAAATGAATCATCCATCAAGTAGGCTTATTGTCGTGTATATTTATGCTTACAGGATTTGTTCATCAAGACTCAAAAACATAAGTACAGCTATTGGCAGCTCTAAGTAATACCATAAACACTGTATGCAGCAGAACAGTAAGTCTTATTCAATATTTAACCAATATCTGTGGCACTTCGCTAATAGACCTTAAGCAACTATTACACGTTAAGTCTCCTTTTCCATATTGTAAGGATATTGAAAGGTAAAAACAGCTTCTAATTGAAAGAAAAATAAATCTGAATAAGTTCTTTGTAACAGTGGTGTCATAATTCAAATTATTTATTCATTAGTGATGTCTGTTTATGTTTAAATGTGTCGAAGCATTACACATGGAAACCCTGAATTATATAGACTTATAACTATGCACATTACCGTTATGGGCCCCTAAAATTAGGAAAAAAAAAACACACTTGGCCAAGCACAACCTCGCATTTTGTTCAATATTAAACCATATCTGAATGGCACCTTGTGAGACAAGAATTACAGACACGTGTAGTACATCTACAAAGCTGCAAAGTCGCTTTGAACACTAAACACACCGATATGTTGGCTGTATAAAGCTTAGCAGCCATTCTAGGACTAAAATAACTTACAGGTGTATTACCTTCATAAGGCTGGACAGTCGTTCTTAGACTAAAATAATGCACAGGAATGTTACATACATAAAGCGGAACAGTCGTTCTGGGATTAATTTTGTACCTGAGAGCTAGAAGCGCATAAGTCCAATTTGGGCCAAATCGTGATAAATGCAGTTTATACACAGACTAAAATGACAGACAGGTGTGCTACTTGCTTAAAGCTGAAAAGTTGTCGTGGAACTAAATTAAGACAAAAGTGTATTAGGTAGCGGTATAAAGCTGGACAGTCGCTCTGAGACGTAAGCCAAAATAGGTATTTCAGCTATTTTCGGTACAGCTAATTCGATAGTCTGTCATCGAGTCACAAGTTAAGAGGAATGCGAGAAGTACATATTAAAAGAGGGGTGTTGTAGATATAAACCGAACAAAAACACCAGAGGTGCAAAAAATGGAGCCAAGTTCTTTAGCTCTAAAAAGGTGTGAAATGGGAGACGGACGAGCCAAGTTCCTTGATGACAGCATGTAACAGGAACAAAGGAACTTGGCGCGAGCTGGCAACAGACTTAGGGTTGGTGGCGGTGGACGTAGTGGGTTTTAGGATCCCCACCACCCTTATAGCTTGAGGATCATGAACCTTGCCACCTCGCGCCAAGTTCCTTTGTTCTTGTTACATGCTGTCACCAAGGAACTTGGCTCATCCGTCTCCCATTTCACACCTTTTTAGGGCTAAAGAACTTGGCTCCAGTTTTTACACCTCTGGTGTTTTTGTTCGGATTTCACAGCTTTTTGTACGTGTATAATATATATTCTCGCTCTCTCGGCCCAGTTTTGACTCGATGCCCGCCTATCGAACTGCGCCCCCAACTTCGAGTTTTTGGGTACTTAGGCCCCTTTATCGTAATTACTCTCCAGGACACTGTGCTTCCATGTTGCAGATTTTTTCCCATACCCACCACCCGTGGGAATGAGATATTTATTGAAACATAGGGAAGCTTTGCCATATTTATTGTAACCTACTTGTGATGATACAGCAAATTTGCTTCCTGCTGGCGGCCCTAAAATCCACCACCACCAACCCTAAGGCTCGAACATCATCTGGTGTTTTGCTCGGATTTCACAGCTTTTTATACGTGTATATATATATATACTGGGTTCGCCTCGCTGGGTGTGCTGCCCC
>JAGDQP010002059.1:36291-110454 GCA_022664845.1 Lepisma saccharinum | reverse complement strand
TTTCTTTTCCCCTGTATTCATAGCATATACTTTCGATCGTAATCCTATGAATTCTTCAAGAACTATTCCTTTCATCTCATCCTTCATTTTACCGGGTACTTTCTCGTTTCTTAAGGGGATATTATATTGATTATTTACAGGATAGTTCGATGTGTCAAAATTGTCTATGAGATCAAGCATATCCTTGTAGAAATTTTCATAAACAATTTTATAGACTAACGAATCCGTGTCGGTGTAAACAAGACTAAGGTTATCTCCATATCGAGGTTTCATCACTTCATAATGAAATTTGTACATTGCTAACTTAGCAAGATCTAAAATAGCACTTCCAATATACACAGGTTTGTTTAATTTCGTGAATTTTCGTAGCATATGAATAAGTACGCAATTTTCTGAGTAGATTGTTCTAGATTTAAATTGCGGCATTGCAATGAGTTTTTCAGCTTTTCTTTCATCAAAAACAAGTTTTATATCGGTATACTTTCTCACATTTTCCATGGTTTTCCCAAACACGCTGTTGATAAGAAGTTTGTAAAAATCTTTCTCGAAATCGGTTGTTGCATCTTTGCGTTTCTTGGTGTTTAGATCTATGTAGGGCTTAAGCCACTTTGATTGAGAAAACCATAGAATTCTGTGTACTTTTACAAGTTTTAAACCTTGAGCAAGATAAAATTTTAGCAATCGAAAATGTACAACATAGTTTCTTTTCGGATTCAGCGTTAGTAGTAATTTACGTTGTTTTCCCTTAGGTGGGAAATCATTGACGGGTGCTAAAGAATAATTCGCGTGAACATCATGTAAGTACTGAGGATAATCTAAGTCTACCTCTGCAAAGAAACCTCGTTTATGTTCATCGGGATAATTTCGAATTTTATTCGAGTCCCAATTTTCTGGTGTTGGATCCCATGAAAATTTTCCATAGGGCAGGGGCATACTCATGGCATGGCCATACAAATTATTCGCGTCCAGGTACATTATAAACGAGGTTTCTTTTTGAGGATCGAATTTACTATCGAGAAACTCATTGTTAGCTTTGACATGTCTTAAACTACATTGAGAAATACCACCACGGATTGATTTTTCAATAAACAAGTGCATATCAACATCTGTAAATAATTCTAATTCAATTTCTGATTTGTAGAGCATTGCCTTCCAGGATAAGCCTGGCGATGTGTATGAAAAAACTGGGTCAATTTTATACGAGTTGATGCATGTTTCTCTAAAATTTTCTAGAACATCAGCTAATAGCAAAATATCAGTGGATAGGTAATGATCATGAAAATCACCCCGTGTTCTGCAATTAAATACTCTCCATATTCGTTTAATTATCTCATATTCCTCATTGCTGCATTTAGTACCTGTAAGTCTGTTATTGAATAATGTTTGAGGTGGACACCCTGTTTTTTCAAATACCGAAGTATCAGTAAAAGAATCATAATTAAATTTGCCCTTCTTTCTACTTAGTTCAAATTTTTCATCATCGGGGAAATTTTGACGAGTGTATACCAATTCTTCGGGTTTCAATTTTTGAACTAAATCATTTAAAGAATATGGCAAAACCGGTATGAATCTAAAAATCTTACTTCAAATTTTCTACCATTTTTGAGATGGAACCGCTTTAAAATTGCAATATACTTTTCCTCACTTTCTGCAAGAACTTTTGTATCATCACCTCCTGTACAAGCTAATTCTTTGACGAAGAGATGTAAGTCATAAGAAGATAACCCATGCATGAAACATCCTATAAAATTTTGTTTTTTTATTCGCAAATTGCAATTATTGCAAAGAGGATTGAGGTAGGTACCGCTTAAATGGTGATGATGTCGTACCTTTTGATTATTCTCAGTATATTCTTTGTGGCAAATAGTACACTCCTGTGATTGTTGGTGATGAGAAAATTGTTCAGGACTTAAAGGTTTCATGGGTAAATTTTGTTCTAATCTAGGAACGATATTTTCTAACTCTGTTTGCAAACTTTTTAGAAAATGTTGCGCTGGATTATCACCTCTATACAAATGAAGTTCAGTTGGGGTTCCATCCGACCAACAAATTTTGCTAAACGATGGAAATTTCTTATTAAGCAGTAATGATGTGCTACTCTTGGTAGAGGAGTTGATGTTGCAGTTGCTGTTGGTGTAATAATTTCGCTTTTTCCACACAGTAAGTCTATCTCAGTTACATTAGATTGTTGTTTACCGATATGAAGAGGAAAGACTTTCTTATTTTGAGCATCTATCCCGTACACATTAACTGAAATTGCTGCTTTAGGGAACGTTTCGTTATAATGCTTCTCAAATTTGGGAACGTCATGTAAGCTTACAGGAAAATGAATGTTATTTTTTCAAAAACGGAGTATTTCTTTCACATAAGGCTCGAAGTGAGAAACTCGGTTAGCATGCTGTTTTGAATCCGCGGGGTGAAGTTTGGCTAGCACAGCATATAAAAAGCATTTCTGATCTTCATTTTTTATATTAAGAACAGCTTTTTTCTTCTTAATGAATTTACGGAGATTAACACTACATCCTGCGACAATTGGATTAAAGCAATTCACTTGCACTTCAAGCTTATGGTTACGAGTAGAACTTATGCTCCAACCCGAACCTTTAATTGTTCTCTCCTCTTGATTCACCTTTAATTTATCGAATATTTCTGGAATAATATCTTCCACATCCGTTGATTTCAAAACTAGCATATTCTCGCTATGCACTGGAAAACACACTGTTTCTGCACCCTTCACAAAATCTGTAGTCAAAATAAAATTAATCTTCAGAACTGCATCACTCTCATTCGGTTTTTCAAGAACTCGACACACTCATTTTCCACTTTAATCAGAAAACTGTGCGTATCACCATCACCACTATTAACAAGTTCATAGTCGGCACATGTCCTGGAAAAGGCGCTTCTCACTGGTTCACATGAATGTTTATTCTTCATATGTCGCTGAAAATGTTTCATGCTAACTTCATTCTTGCACACTGGGCATGTTACCATGTCTAATTTACGTTTCTTCGCTGACACTGTTTCTTCTTCAATATCACTCTTGGATGGTTGATGTTTACGTTTATGTCTCGCAAAATGCGCTTTTGCAATAATTTCACCACAACGTTCGCACTGAACTTTTTCCATTATTAATTTAGGTTTTTTAGCAGACACTGTTTCATCAATATCACTCTTGGAGGGTGGATGTTTTCGTGATTTATGTCTAGGCAAATTCTTTTTTAACACAGATTCACCACAATCTTCACACGAAATTTTCTCCATTTTTTAGGGGAGGGGAAGACGAACTATATTTAATAAAAAAAATCTTGCACACTAATTTTCGATTGAAATTTTCTAACGCAAAATTTTGTCTCATCTAGACAAGAAAAGCAGTTATTCTCTATTAATCTTCAATAAATAATGTCATGGATAACTAGATTTTCACTTCCAACAATTTCCCCAGTTTTGTTAACTAACTTTGAAGCACTAGAAACATTCCATTGGTTTACGAGAAGAGCGTTTGCAAAAATCCATTGTAAAGAATTGCATCGCAATATTTCAGACTAAATTTCCCACATGAGTTAGAAATAAAAAAAAATGTGATCGTTATTTTTTGTCCAACCCGATTGATAAAGCTAAAACGTCTAACTTCTGTTGAAATCAGCAGCGGTTGAAACATGATTATGGAATTAACTGAATTTTATCCGTGCTCTTATGTACCGTGGTTAGAAACAGAATAAAGATAGACCTCGAGTTTTACTCTCCACGTAGCAAGCATTAGATAATGAATAGATCCCCGTGCTGTATTGTATAGCATTTGCGTTATATCCTATATCTAAAAACCGCATCAAAAATGAGCTAGATATTTTTCAGAATCTCGCTATGAAATCACGGAAAATTTCCTGACACGTGTGTGTAACAACCAAGAGATTTTCAATGGCGAGAGAGGATGTGAACGCTATTTTAGTCATAAAATGAGTAGGAACAAAATAAAATTATCTTTCGGTTTTTTATTCATTATATGAAAAGAGTGACCATAAATCCATTGTTCATTTTTCATAAAATCTCCCTCTTTTATTCCCATTTCATTCATTTCTGACGGTGAGGAAGAATTATTCCCAAGTTATATTGTGTTACTATCAGAAATAATCTCAATACACCCACCCGGAATCAGATCTTCACATGCAAAAAATCATATTGTAATCTACTTCCGTTTTCTGCACGCAAGCCATAATTCTGTTGGATTTTTCCATGAAGTAGGAAAAATTTTCGCTTTGCATGTAAAACAGAATGATGTTATGGTTTTAAAAATTCATCCAAAAATTCTGAACTGGGAAACAAGTCATTAATACAGTACCAAATTAAGAATATTCGAGAAAATTATTCTCACAATCATATGGAACAGTCGCATTTTAAATTCCAAGTACATTTTTTTAATTGATGGGAAAAGAGGAAAGGGAGCGAATAATGTTATATTTAATGCACAATTCCGGTATTCACTCGGTGCAAGGCTGACATACAGCCAAATGAAATTTTGTTTATAGATAGATTTTGATGAGAAATAGCAAACAGTTTATAAGGAGAGATTTTGATGAGGATTTTCGAGTTATGTGAAGTCTAAAAGGGTCCTAATTATCAAAAAGTAGGGGAAAATATTGTATTAAATTTGAGTTTTGACCTAAAACAAAACAGCTGATAATGACACTTCTAATGACATCTGCATA
Organism: Lepisma saccharinum; assembly: GCA_022664845.1. Lineage (NCBI taxonomy): Eukaryota > Metazoa > Arthropoda > Insecta > Zygentoma > Lepismatidae > Lepisma > Lepisma saccharinum. The sequence continues at coordinate 105,751 of JAGDQP010002059.1, read as the reverse complement.
AAAACTAAAGGGTTAATCTCTAATTACTTAGCTATGAAAACTATTCAATAAGTTCGCAGCATTATCGATAGATGGCAGCGGTGGTCTAGAGGTGGGGGTGGAGACAGAGAATAGTTAATAATAATGTCAATAGATGGAGGGAGGAATTATGCATAATTCAAAAAATGGTCGGGTGAGTGGTCCGGAGGTAACGCGTTAAACGGTAATTTACGGGCAGCAGTTTGGTGTTGAAAGTAGATTTTCCCAATACTACTGAGCTAACATGGACATAGTTAGCAAGCTCCTTCGGAGAGGACTTCTTCTGAAGAAACATGACTGCATTTTTGTGTCCAAGACAATGACATCCATATACGTTGCTAATGCTGTTGTTTTGTCTCTCCTTTGTCTTATTTATTGTATTATAAAAGCGAACAATATGTTTGCTGTCTTTGCTTTCATTAGAGATGTTCTTTTACGTATGGAAACATAGGTGACAAAACCATCACGTGCTCAGATGTATGCATAGTTTGGAAATACTGTATCATTACGTATTTCAATGAATGTTACATTTTTCTACACTTAATAACATTTCAACATGTCTTATTGCGCTTAAAAGAAGAACAGATTTGCACATTTTTTTGCAATTGGGACGGTTCACCGTACCTTTGAGGGTTTGAATCTGGCATCTTTCGCTTACTGTTTCCGATGTTGGACTTTGAGAATTTTCAGCTCAAAACAGCCTAATCAATGCGGGCAACTTTTTTGGAATAGGCTGTCCATTTTCATCATTTTATTACGTCGCTTTCGTGTTCAGAAAAAAACTTTAATGAACAGATTCAAACTCAACTAAAAATATGTCTACATTCCCATAAACATGGGTTACCATAAATCCGTTCGTTTTCAAGCAGAAACTTTTCTCCGATGAACATTCACTCTGAAAGAATCTTCCCCTCTCCCCGTTCAAATCGAGGAGAATTTCGCTCTTTTGATTTAGAATGTAAACACGAGATAACGCTTTTGCAATTGATAACCAATTAAACATTGCTTCATAACCTCAAATTGAGTTTCATTTGCTCTTGTACGATTTTTGATCACTGTATTTCTGTGCTTGATAGCCTGTGTTATGAGCAGGAATTCCGCCAGGATTTTCAGTTTGAGATGTGTAAAGTCAAAATTGGGAGGGTGTAAGTGGAGTTTTTCATGATTTCTATGGATTTTGGATTGCAAAATTTATGTAGTTGGGGGTGTTCTCGAGGATTTGGGGAAGGGGGTGCGGAATCACTGGTTATGATCTAAAGTGTGTTAATATTCATAAAATCAAGACAATATGAACAGGCAATTTTGTTTTATTTACCAAAAAGTAAAAGACGTTACAACACAAAACACTTAAGTGCGACAAAAATTCTATTGCCAAATTCGAAACCAGCATCCCCGAATTAGTAAATAGAGAAACTACTTCAACTTACGGAAAAAGGTTTAAAATGTTGTCTTGTGTAATCACCGGATTTGGATTGAATTCGATAGCTGGCCATATTAATTTACATGAATGGATCTCGAGAAGTGATTTCTTTTCAATAAATTTTATTTAACAATAAAAATAAAGTAATAACAACATAAATAAAGAATAAGGTAACAAAATTATCTTGAGAACTTAGGAATCGTTATGACTTTGAAACTTTCACAAATATACAATAGGGCAACTTCATGAGGCAAAGCTTCGTGAGGCGAATCCATATAAGGGAGTTTATAAAAGGGGGAGTTACATTATTTAACTTTTCTTGCTTTATATATAAATACTAATGGTACATATTTCTAATTAATTGACAATATCCAATTTGGAGAATACTCTATTTCTCAAGCTATAACTTAAATTACTAAACACAGAATAAGAGAATAGGGATCGATCGGATACATTTAACAGAGAGATAGAGAGTGGGAGAGGGAGAAGCATAATTAAACAAGAGTAATCATATCATTGCTCATCGCCAAAGTCATCTTAGTGTTCAGAAATCTCATAGCAAGAAGTTCCATTGACACTTTTCTTGTAAGCAGGCCGTTATATCCCGTATGACCTGTGACCCAAAACTACTTTACTGTGCAATTATTTCTTACCAGAACTTACGTATCTAATTCCTTCCCGTATCGTTAATACATTTACTATAACTACTTCAAGTATTTTCTTCTCAATAATAGAAAATGTCAAACTAATATTATTTCTTAATGCAAGGTGAAACTTAGATTAAGTTTAGTATTCATATAGACTTTAGTATTTAGGATTAATTATCTCACAAGTAATCATATGATTCTAACTTTAAATTCTTATCAAGTATGAAAATAATTTGAAATTTTAATATAGAAGCCACGAGTAAATTAATGTTAATTCACTTGAAATTATTGAAATGTAGTTCCTACGAAATATCTGTTATATTTTATGTGGCTAATATTTTAAGATTCTGGTATGTTGTCTTGACCAATAGTGATATTCTCTTTTAAGCAACCTGAACTACTACTCCATCGCGATTTAAAGTAAACTATAACACATTTTTGCTATTGCACCTTGTTAAATTCCACCCCAATATTTTATTAGATTATACACACTCCTCACCAGAGAAATAGTGATACACCTTTCAACTTTTAAATAAGTTCCTGCTTTAATTTTTCAAATTAACGAAATAAGTCTAGGAGTATCTGTGGCAGATAAATTAAATAATCTGTTTCAGTATATTCAATTTATTCCTTCTATATTTTCGCTTTCCTAACTTATTCAAAATCCCAACCTGTTTTCCTTATAACGGAATGATGACGGTCTATGGTTCATGAACCGTTTGTAAGAAAGGATGAGACAAAAGGAAATGTGTGTATTTTTGTCTTGAGAATGAATTGCATATATGATGAAATCATGCCACTCAACAGGATTTTGTGGTATTGATTGCAAAGCTATTTTAGCAATTATTAAAGGAAGTGACTAGGTATTGTTATTATAACAACAGAATTTTGGAAACCACGAAATGTTGGTTGAATCCGGAATCATATCCTTTCAGAATTGATCAACAGGAAAGATGGACTCTTCTATCCTTAATTCCTAACCGCAAAATTCCTTGTTTTCCCTAAAAAATTAAAAGACGTAATTTGACTTAAAACAAACAACACGTGCAATCATTAATTCTCTGAAGATAACGCAATAATTAACGTCACGTCGAAATTTCTAGAAGAAACTACGTCAATCAGAAAGTACTTAAAATGCTATTCGTATTTGTCTTGTTGTGTCAGTGTTTGATTTGAAGAAGAACGACGAACATCGATACAACAAGGTCAGATCTATTTCAATTTACTTAGTAGACTTTAGAATAATGTTTTTCTATAATCCCCCTTTCCGAGATTGATATGGAGTGTTAGTATTTGTTTGCTTAAAATAATTCAGAATCTCTTCAGCAATTATGTTTCCACAGCACTTTGCATTATGAAATAATATTAGTTTGACATTTTCTATTATTGAGAAGAAAATACTTGAAGTAGTTATAGTAAATGTATTAACGATACGGGAAGGAATTAGATACGTAAGTTCTGGTAAGAAATAATTGCACAGTAAAGTAGTTTTGGGTCACAGGTCATACGGGATATAACGGCCTGCTTACAAGAAAAGTGTCAATGGAACTTCTTGCTATGAGATTTCTGAACACTAAGATGACTTTGGCGATGAGCAATGATATGATTACTCTTGTTTAATTATGCTTCTCCCTCTCCCACTCTCTATCTCTCTGTTAAATGTATCCGATCGATCCCTATTCTCTTATTCTGTGTTTAGTAATTTAAGTTATAGCTTGAGAAATAGAGTATTCTCCAAATTGGATATTGTCAATTAATTAGAAATATGTACCATTAGTATTTATATATAAAGCAAGAAAAGTTAAATAACGTAACTCCCCCTTTTATAAACTCCCTTATATGGATTCGCCTCACGAAGTTGCCCTATTGTATATTTGTGAAAGTTTCAGTCATAACGATTCCTAAGTTCTCAAGATAACTTTGTTACCTTATTCTTTATTTATGTTGTTATTGCTTTATTTTTATTGTTAAATAAAATTTATTGAAAAGAAATCACTTCTCGAGATCCATTCAGAATTGGAAATACAAAGGTATCCTCACACCTAGACTAATAATTCTTCTCTTTAGGAAACTTCAAGGATTGAGGTCAGGAGCCCGAAATGGCCAGTGTGAAATAATTAAGTTTATTTTCAGGAAGGATGCAGATGCCGGGCTGAGCGCTCGCGCTGTTACTTATCTTTCAAAATAAGGGAGAGTGAGCTATTCCTACAAGTGTTCCCAAGTGAGTTCCAATATGGTTGCCAAGCCCTGCAAAAAGATCTAATTCCTATCGGAAGTGTTTTCGAAGTGAGTTGCAATGTGATTCCCAAGCCCTGCGAAAAGTTCTAATTCCTACCGGAAGTATTTCCAAGTGAGTTGCAATATGACTACCAAGCTCTGCGAAATGATCTGATTCCTAAATGAAGCATGGGAAAAAGCTAGCTAGATGGCACCTAAGTATTCCCTCATACATAAGTAATTAATTTAAAAGATAAGAGGGTTCTTTTAATTATTATTTTTATATGTTTAAATGCCATTTAAAATATATTATACCTGTATTAAACAAAAATTAATTAGAGACATGTTTAAATGAACTTTTTCTATAAGAAATAGTAACTACAGCATGCATTTAGTATACTTTCATATTCTATAAGTAAAGGTTGAAAAATCAGTAATTGAAATGACCACCAGGATATACTCCAATGGTTAAAAATTGCTGGACACAAATGTTTAACTTACATAGCAATAGCCACGTCGAGCGAAAAAGCATTCTAAGTTTTGAGCACTAGTCGGGAACGAAGGGTCTTTTTATATGTATCGTATATTGAAGATGGCTGACCCATCATAGAATGCTCCTAACAACAGGTAACAAACCTAGTGACATGCTTTTAAATATTAAGTGAAGTTACTATCAACTAAGATTTATGTCGAATCTTAGAGCAGCGAAAGGACATGATCTGAACAATATCAATGTAATTTTAGAGGTTACGTTAAGCATCTTACATATGAAGTTTTCTCAAACAAGGGATTGTTCATTTAAGCAAATGTCGGGCAGAATATTTACACAACATGCTTTAAGGATGGATTTTAGATAAGCTAAATAAAGAAGGCAAACGAATCTTTTTGTTATTGTATTTTATGTTATGCTTAATGGTTGGGTTTTAGATCCTACCCATCACACTAAGATATAGCATAATATGTTGGCGGAGTCTGGTTTGGTGAAGAATTTTATGCGCCCTGCGTGGGATCATTCTTTATTACACGAGATAAGTTTGTCACATCCTGCCTTTTTGTCATTGTAAGAAAAAGTTAGCAAAGATATCAAGATGTTTACTTGGTTACATCTATTTCAACTTTACTTAAAGTTATTCTACTACAGCATAGTCAACTATGTCTCTTGTTGGTATACACGCATAGCCATGTGGAAAAATGATTTTCTAACTAAAGGACCTTCGGAAATGTATGATGATTTGGAGAATGATAAACAAGATACTAATACGAATTTTGATGTTCATAATTTATACAAACAGCGACAGAAGTTCTATAGTTTACGTCAAGAAATATCACAAGATATCTTAAATTTTATAACAATTGTGAAAACTCATGGAAGCTTATGTAGTTTCCATGAAGAATTTGATAAACATGTTTGAGACCAGATATTAATTGGCTTAAATGATCTACAGCTTCAATCAGTTTTACTTCAGCAGAAGAATCTTACACTCAATCAATCCATTATTTTCATGTTGAGTTGGCAAGTTTATGCTACCATGGATTTTAATTACATATCCCAGCAAGATCAAACATTGGATCCATCACAACTCAAACACACGTCTAAACTTAATGATAAAGTCATAAATATAGCTGCTGTGACTAGTAAACGTGCGACAAAGAAGGTTAGATGTACTAGATGTGGGCTAGTACACAGAAGACGTGACAGATGTCCTGCTTTTAACACGTACTGTAACAGATGTTTTAAGAAAAATCATTGGGCAAGGATGTGCTTTAACAAGATAAAGGCAGTACCACAGAATATGGCAAATAAAAGTCAACAAAACAAGAATGATTTTTCAGTGCAGCCTACTCAAGACATACAAGATAATAGTTCTACGAATGCATATGGTTACGTTCTTCAATCAAATGGCCTCAACACAGACAGTGAGTTGGTTAATACATTGTTTCGAACGGAACAGAAGAATGTTGGGTTACAAACAAATCAACCTAAGTTGAAACATAATGGTGCTCAAACATTTACATCAAACGTACATCACCAAAGCGTGCAGGTGCATCTTCTTAACGAGAGCCTTGATCAAGATACAGATGATTTTATCAACGAACGTGAGTGGTATTATTTTTACTTTTATATACGAGAATCATTACAGCCAATTAATACATTGGAGTGAATTTACCAAACAGAAAAGCAAATACCTGATTTTGTTAGATCAAGGCAAGAAGTATGAACTGTGTGTAGAGCTAGACCAGCTGATTCGTGATCACGAAAAAATAACAATAGCTGAGTTGACGTGTGGATAATACTTATGCAGGATCAGTGTATTTGCTGATACAAGCATTCTATTTGTTTAGTGCAAAAAAATGCTTTCTTTTTTGTGTCTGTGGCAGTACCAGTGACGGTATAGTACTTTGATTCTATAAGAGAATCTTCAACAAAGTTCATTTTATTAGTAACAGTTTCAATGTCGAAACAAAGTTTCGTTTTTGTAGTGGAACCTAAGTAGTCAGTAACAAGGTTCAATGTTTTGAAACAGATTCCAAGCTGGAATCAGAACAGTATACAGATTCTATGGTGGGATCGGTACAGTGAACAGATTCTATGGTGGAATCGGAACAGTGAGCAAATTCTATGGTGGAATCGAAATTATAAGCAAATTCTATGGCGGAATCGGTGTAAAGCAACGAGTTCCTTGAATTAAATGGAACAGTGTGTGAATTTTATTACGGAATTGAAACGGTCAACAAGGTATTGAATTACAAACTTTATCTTTTTGTGTTGGTGATGTAAACATTTAGTCGGACAGATCCTAAACATACTTTAAGTATTTTACTTAAAGTCACATTTTAAAGAGAAAAGGAGGAGAGTGAGTGCTGGACATAAATGTTTAACTTACATAGCAATAGCCACGTCGAGCGAAAAAGCATTCTAAGTTTTGAGCACTAGTCGGGAACGAAGGGTCTTTTTATATGTATCGTATATTGAAGATGGCTGACCCATCATAGAATGCTCCTAACAACAGGTAACAAACCTAGTGACATGCTTTTAAATATTAAGTGAAGTTACTATCAACTAAGATTTATGTCGAATCTTAGAGCAGCGAAAGGACATGATCTGAACAATATCAATGTAATTTTAGAGGTTACGTTAAGCATCTTACATATGAAGTTTTCTCAAACAAGGGATTGTTCATTTAAGCAAATGTCGGGCAGAATACTTACACAACATGCTTTAAGGATGGAATTTAGATAAGCTAAATAAAGAAGGCAAACGAAATTTTATTTATTGTATTATATGTTATGCTTAATGGTTGGGTTTTAGATACCACCCATAAAACAAGGTATAGCAAAAACGATTAAGGATTTGCTCAACCTCTATAAAAAAACGAGTATGGGTGTTGCCCGACCTTTCAAAATAAACAGGCAATATTTTAAAATAGATGAGTATAAGTTTAGGTTATACTATGGTATAAAAAGGTCAAAAATGACTAATTAGAAGGACCACCGGGATGTCCTCAACCTGGTAAAAAAACGAGTATTGATTTCGTCCGCCAATCAAAATAAGGAAGCACTTTTTTCAAATGTAATGTTCTTATTAGAGCTGTTACAATAATCTAATTTAATATTAAAACTACACTACCTCCATCTTGTTTTCAAATAGTTTACAATATATTTAACCTCCCCAGATTGAGGTCAGCTCAAACAAACATCTTCCTTAACAGCACACTGTTTCAATGTTCATATGATGGGGATTTCCAAACGGTGTTTTTCCCCAATCTTCGATGACGTCACCACGAACAAGTCCAATTTTCTATCGATGTTACAGGCAATTATGTCATCACTTTTCTCCCCTGCCAAAATTCACCCACAATCTTGACGTGATGGAAATTTTCAGGCGCCATATTTGATTACGTCATCACTAATTCAGTCACGTACTAGTATAAACAGCCTTAGGTAACCTCCGCATCTTGCCATCTCACCACCCTTTCCTGTGCTTTCACGTAATGCTAATTTCTAGGCGCCAGTCTTCGATGTTGTCATCGCGACCATATTACACTTTTCGTTCAATGATGGGGGACTTCCATGTCTGATGATGTCACCGCGACCATATTACACTTTTCCTTCAATGATAGGGGACTTCCACGCCTGATGATGTCACCGCGAGCAAACCTAATATCAACAGATGTGCCAAACTCGTATGACTCATCTAACAACACGTCTACCAACAACACGATGACGTCAAAGGTCAATGAACTCACAACTGAGCTACGAACGCCTGATGACATCACCGCGACCAAGTGCCAGAACTTGTACTCACTTCATATTAAAGCAAGTTACTTCACCTCCGAAATTATTTGCTTTTATAATGCTCGTATATGTCTTGGTATACAGAATACAAGAAATATCTTCAGCCTATATTTCTGTTATAGTTTTCCTTTCTTTATGCCCAGTATTAATGTGTCAATTTCTTGAATCGTGCTGTAAGAGTCCACCTAACCGAAGATGAGGTCTAAATGATAATTGTCAAACTTTCACGTAAACAAAAGTTTGCTGTTCGTGTGCATAGTGTAAATAATAAATTTGTTAAATACTCAGGTTAGTATATCTGTTTGGAAGTTTATTGAGACATATATTATAAAAATGCGTTAATCGTTATTCAGTATTCTATTATAATACGAAACTCTAACAAAAATATAAAAGCTTGAGCATCTATTTTGATACAGTTAGAACTAACAGTAAAGAATACCTTATAACAAAACAAATTATAACAAGTAATCAGTAACTATTATTGTATTAAATAATCAAAAGCATTCTGCTCCAAACCTTTAACTCTGTCTTTTGAAAATCATATGTTAGGCTACGATAGTAGGTATGAGTAAGAAGTAAATTCATACCGACAAGTAAAAATAAAGAAAAGTATCTTTTTTTCAAGTCTTTCTTTTAAACTATTCTTATATTCATTTTGCGCGCATTTCTTACACAATTTCCTAGTCTATCTTCTAAAACCTCGTATATTTGCATTTTTAGAGATCTAATATAATAACTATCATATTTTGTACGGATCCATATTAATATTATAACTTTAGTATATGTTTAAAACTGTGTTCATATAACTTTTCATGTGGCATGGAAGCTCCTAATGTACTCTGTCTTGTGGGGAAAATATTATAACAAAAATGCTAAAGCATACTATAGCATAATTGCTTATTGTCATGTGTACCGAAGCTCATTCCGTAAATGGTACCCATTGCTTTGCTGATATACATTGTATGTGTCATATATTATAAACTTAAATAAAGTGAAAAAGCTCTTTTATATAAATAGTAATGTTAATTTGTACGTTAAAAAATAATAGTGCATACCAAAAGTTCATGGCACACAAGCTCAGAACTGAAAGTGCCACTATAATGTAAAATTATCTTCAGTTATTGTGGGACAGCAAACATAATAATCTCCGCCTTTGCAAATAAGCATATTTTGCAGAAACATTTTCAGTATGAAATTTCTCCATGTATAAGTAGTGAAATACCTCGAATGAGAAAGTACATGGAAAGAAATACAGAGGAAAAACCTTTTTGAATGTGAATTTTAGATTCGTATAATGCAGAATGCAGGGTTGATGCAATTGCGAGGAAACATACATCTTTGAGCAATGTCATCATGCTTGTACGTCTAACTTAAGTTCAATTTAGGTACAAATATAACAAAGTTTCGAATTTTAGAAGTGTAATGTAAGTAAAAGAGCGAGACACAGTAGAAAGTGTTCTGCTTCTTGTGCGTTGGAATTAAGTACGTACACTTTCTTTTAAACGTTATGTAGTTTGCGTATAATAAAAATGCTTTTAGAAGAGTAATCTAAGTGAAAGAGCGAGACACACTAGAAAGTATTCTCTTTCTTGTACGTTGGAACCAAGTATGTATGTGCACATTGTTTTAAACGTTATGTAGATTATGTATAATAAAATACCGAACCTAATTTTGCCTAAGTCGTGATCGCTCACTCGACCTATTTAGCTTTTTAACACAAAATATATGTAGTTGTAAATTATTCTAAACTGTTACTTATGTTGGAATCAAGTACATGCACTGTGTTTTAAACGTTATGTAGATTTATATATATATATATATATATATATATATATATATATATATATATAAATCATAATAAATCACAGCCATATTCAATCCACTAGTGGATGAGGCCTCTCCCCGAACGGAAGAGTTGGTCTGCTGCTCCCACGCTGACCAGATGTGTTGGGAGAGGAGAGCTGAAGCTCTCACTGTGATCGCCACTGTCTTTTATTCACAGCAGCTCCCCAATTTTCCTCACGATACTGGGTCAACAGCGAAATTTTTGAGTACCCATCGGGAATCGAACCCGGGACCGCTCGCACTGAAGTCGAGCGGGCTACCGTACCGACTAGGCTACGCAGGAGCTAGTATATATATATATATATATATATATATATATATATATATATATACACTTTATGATCTAATAGAAGTATTGTTTCATAAAGTTTATTCACGGCTAGCGCCTTGGGTCGAGCACATCAAGTGAGTTTTAAATGTTAAAAGCTTTCCTGTATAATCATAATTACATAGACTTTTTCCAAACAAGCATACACTCTTTACCGCTTTCTCGATATATTTTTCTTAGTAAGTGTGTAGCACAATACGTGAGATTCATCACATGAAGTGACATTTCTAGAATCCTTCTTCATAACGCCATATTTGTGTGTAAAATAAATTCAGTAGGTATTTATGTAAAAAATTATGAAATACCCCTCCCCGAAAATGATTTTTGCTCGGTGTTCTCCAGTAGGTATTTATAAAGGTGTCTATGTAAATTATTTGTAAGAGAACGAGTGATATAAAGCATACATATAACTAAGTGTGGGTCAATACGTGGCCGACCTAAGCCGAACTTTCTCTGGTACTCAGCCTCTGCGCTTTTCCTCATGATGACATATCTGTATGTAAAACAAATTGACTTGAAATTATGTAAATAACAACATTAAAAGGACATGTTTTCGCCACGTACCAGAAGGTAGTAGAATGTCCAGTGAAATAATTACTTATTTTAATCTATCATGGTTCAACGAACAAAGTACACTAAATAGAATGAATGAGCTACTGTGCAACATTGTGATAAAATAATCAGCTACCGCTCTAAGTACACCTTTAGCAATATTTTTTCTATTGTCTTATAAAATGAAACAAAGGCGAGCCTTAGTGTTTGTTCTATTTTGTACTGTATCAGGTTTTGTTTTTTTATTTGCCTTAATCGGAGGAAAAGTAAAGAATAGAACTGCTTGTCTCGCAATCACTTAAACAAACACGTGTTCCAACTGGCTACTCAGCGTAATCGGCGGAAAACTGAAAATTTATTAACTTCTTTATACACAAATGGGGAAAAACATTAATTGGGAAGGGGCTACATCACCCGATTACAGGTGAGCAGACGCGAAAGTGTTATAAAGAATCTTACTATTTGAATATATCGTAGAAATTAACTCCTTTATTACACAAATGGGGGGAAACATTAAATGCTAAGGGGATACACACCCTCGATTACAGGTGAGCATACGAGAACGTATTATGAAGAATCTTACTATGTGAATATGCCGTAGAAATTAACTTCTTTATTACACAAATGGGGGGAAATATTAATTATCGAATCGATTGTACTATTAGATGAAAATGGTGGCGCGAAAATCCTCAGCATTCCCCAACAAATCCAACACTGAATTACGACTACTAACTGATTACGTAGAAATAACAATATTTTATTCCTGATGAGCGTAATATTTGGAATCAACAACAGGGAATTAAAACCTCACACACCAGGGATATTCAACGGAATCCCCCCTGACAAATTCAACACTAAATTACGGCTACTACCTGATTACTTAGAAATAACAAGATTTTATCCCTGATCAGCGTAATATTCGGAGTCAACAAAAGGAGGATTAAAACCTCACGAACCAAGGATAGTCTCTGGCACCCTCCACAAATCCACCACTAAATTACGGTATCTAAGAAAAAATCATAGCTGAAAAATATACTTCCACTTTCACTGTCAGTAAAAAAATCTCCTAATGTTTTCATAAAGTAAAAATCTCCTTCTTACCTTACATTTTTAAAAAATGAATAGAATTGAAAATTAATTCTAATGTTACATTTTATAAATTACTTCTACCATAATTCTTCATCTATACTTTCAAAACATACTACCTGCTTACGTAGAAATAACAATATTTAATCCCTGATGAGCGTAATATTCGGAATCAACAACCGGAGATTAAAACCTTACGCAACAGGGATAGTCCCCGGCGTCCCCTCTTGAGGAACATCAGTCGAAGTTGACTGAATCGATTATAGTATTAGATTAACTTCGTTTCCAACCCTGATGAATGAAAATGGCGCTGCATGTCACAAGGTATGCTCTCCTTAAGTGAAAGATGTGTTAGTCAAATATTGCTGTGAAGAAAATCGCTGTTTCCATCGCAAGATTTTTAAAAAAAATATATCTGCAGGGCTCCGTAGTCATATTAACAACTTCCAAAAAACAATTGGAAACAATTCCAGTACAGGACAAAACGTTTGTGCTAGGGTTAGAATCCAGGGGAACCTTTCGATCAAGTGTCCAACGTCTGCAGCACAAACATAAACTGCAGATGCCGGGTTGAGCGATTTCACTGTTACTTATCTTTCAAGATAAGGGAGAGTGGGCTATTCCTACCAGAAGTGTTCCCAAGTGAGTTCCAATATGGTTGCCAAGCCCTGCAAAAAGATCTAATTCCTTTCGGAAGTGTTTCGAAGAGAGTTGCAACGTGATTCCCAAGCCCTGCGAAAAGTTCTAATTCCTACCGGAAATATTTCCAAGTGAGTTGCAATATGACTACCAAGCTCTGCGAAATGATCTGCTTTATAAATGAAGCATGGAGAAAGGCTCCCTAAATGGCACCTAAGTATTCCCTCATACATAAGTAAGTAATTAAAAAGATTAGAGTGTTATTTTAATTATTATTTTTATATGTTTAAATGCTATTTAAAATATATTATACATGTATTAAACATAAATTAATTAGATACTTGTTTAAATGATCTTTTCTATAAGAAATAGTAACTACAGCATGTATTTAGTATACTTTCATATTCTATAAGAAAAGGTTGAAAAATCAGTAATTGAAATGACCACCAGGATATACTCAACCTTGTAAAAAACGAGTCAGGATGTGTTCAACCTGTGTAAAAAAACGAGGATTGGTGTCGCCCGATCAATCAAAATAAACAGGCATTTTTAAAAATAGTTGAGTATATGAGTAAGTGTGTGAATAGTTAATACTATGGTATTAAAAATGTCAAAATTGACTAATTAGAATGACCACCGGGATGTGCTCAACCTGGTAAGAAAACGAGTATCGGTTTCGTCCGCCAATCAAAATAAGGAAGCACTTTTTTCAAAGGTAATGTTCTTATTAGAGCTGTTACAATAATCTAATTCAATACTAAAACTACACTACCTCCATCTTGTTTTCAAATAGTTTACAATATATTTAACCTCCCCAGATTGAGGTCAGCTCAAACAAACATCTTCCTTAACAGCTCACTGTTTCAATGTTCATATGATGGGGATTTCCAAACGGTCTTTCTCCCCATTCTTTGATGACGTCACCACGAACAAGTCCAATTTTCTATCAATGTTACAAACTGAATTATGTCATCACTTTTCTCCCCTGCCAAAATTCACCCACAATCTTGTACAAACGTTACGTGATGAAAATTTCCAGTCACATGATGGAAATTACGCCATCTTTTATTACGTCATCACTAATTCAGTCACGATCTAGTATAAACAGCCTTAGGTAACCTCCGCATCTTGCCAAGTCACCACCCTTTCCTGTGCTTTCACGTAATGCGAATTTCCAGGCTCCAACCTTCAGTGACGTCACCGCGACCATATTACACTTTTCGTTCAACGATGGGGACTTCCACGCCTGATGATGTCACCGCGACCAAATCACACTTTTCCTTTAAAGATGGAGGGACTTCCACGCCTGATGATGTCACCGCGACCAAACTTCATATCAACAGATGTTCCAAACTCGTATGACTCATCTAACAACACGTCTGCCAACAACGCGATGACGTCAAAGGTCAATGAACTCACAACTGAGCTACGAGCGCATGATGACGTAACCGCGACCAAGTGCCTAAAGACTAGTCCTTACGTTAAATCAGAAACTGTTATAATGCTGTTACGGATTATCCTATACTTTTAGATTCCTCAAAGCTGGTAACTGTTATATCTGTTTATAATAAGGGAAGTCTAAGTCTTCCACCTTTTTCCATTACACTTCATTACACACTCTATTCTCTGCCCTGATGCCAGCACCTAAATTTGCGCACTCTCTACACTGGGCACCTAGGGGCTGTAACTAAATTTATTAACTGTTTTTGTTTGCTCTGTAGCCAAAATATTAAAGAGATTAATATAATTACAAATCATGAATAATAGTCCACAAGAAATTTTTTAGTGTTCCTTTATTATTATAATAATATGCCATACAAAAAAAATACTTGAGTAAAAAGCTGTAGTGCCGTGTTGCTACACTGAAAATTCAAATTTAATAGTGAAGCAAGATATCCAACCTAACATATAAAGTCTTTCTTAAGAAAAGAAATCGCTCTATACAGTTTTGGGACTGTACAAGTGATACGTGTTAATTAATAAAAGGTTGGTTCAAGTTAACTATTCTGCTCGTAAATAACTTTCACTTTTGGTGCAAGTAAAGAAGATATGTTGGGAAATTTTCCTCTCTCAATAAGACGGCTTATCAGTGTGAAATTTGGTTCCACGAAAAAAGAAATTCATAGTTCTCGAAGTCACTCAAATCTTAAGACAGTTATCATCCTAACCTACAAGATTAAAATGTACTTCATATAATCGAATAGCGGATGAATATAAGTGATTTATTTATTTATTGCGTTCCTTAGACCAATACATTGTACTCATTTTGCACATATGGTATAGAACATGTCCATAATAAGAATACAAAAAAAATTTCAAAAAATACTTAGAATACATAGAAAATTAAGTTTTGTAGCAATACTTCGACATATATGTGTCATACATTCACTTTCATCATCACCTGTTTTCTTTTCCCTTATAATAGTTACTCTTGCAAGTACTCATCAACTGTATAGCAAGATTTGTTTGTCAACATTTTCCTAACTTCACGACAAAATATATTGATATCCTTAATGTTTTTTAAAGTTTGTGGCAATTTATTGTATAGGGTTATACCGAGTTAATGCGGTAATCTTTCGAAAATTTTTGTTCTGTGGAACATTTGTCTAAGATCATTTTTCTTTCTTGTGTCGTGTCTATGTATAACAGAGTGTATAATGTAGCCATCAGTGTTACTTTTTATCAGCTTTAACACCTCGTATATGTACAAACATGGAACTGTTAAGAAGTTTAATTGCTTGAAATTTTTTCTGCAGCTCGCACGTAAATGTGTGTGTGTAATGATTCGAATAACTTTTTTTTTGTAGTTTAAAAACTGTCAATAGCTCGCTCGAGGATCCTCAAAAGAGAATACCATATTTAACCCTCGAATAAAATGTTCCATAATATAAGGATATTTATTAGAACAATGCCTTTTTATTTAGAACAGTTGAGAAAGATCTTATTATGAAGATATTAGATGATAGTGTACGACATAGATTTGTTATATGAGCTTTTCAATTTAGTTTTTCGTCAATATATAGCCCTAAAAACTTAGTACTTGTGACACATTCTGTGGTGGTGTTACTTATGGTTAATTTAGGCTAAGCTGGGGCAGCATTATACGAAGGAAAGAAAAAAGACAATTTGTTTTAACGGCATTTAGGATTAAATTATTACGATAGAACCATTTTTCAAGTTTATTGGAATCAGTATTTATGTTATCTTGTAGTTCTGAAGCATTACTGCCTTTAATTAAGATGTTAGTATCATCAGCGTACAAGACCATAGTCCCTTGGTCAATATGTGATGGAAGATCATTTATGTATATGAGGAAAAGTAACGGACCCAAAACGGAACCTTGAGGAACACCTAAATTGACATGAGAGAGTTTGGATGATATTTTTTGTTTATGCGTGTTTTGATCCGTGTATTCGAGTTCAACGTACTGATGTCGATTTTTTAAATATGATGAAAACCATTCATTAGTAGTTCCCCGTATCCCGTAGGAAGACAATTTCGATAAAAGTAGTAAATGATAAACACAATCGAAAGCTTTGCTTAAATCACAACATATTGAAAATGGATATGATTTATTGTCATTAGCAGATACTATTTCTTGTATGTAATTTAAGATAGCAGTAGTAGTAGATCTATTTTTTTAGAAATCCTTGTGAATTAGAAATATTTTTTTTTGTTCCAGATGATATAATAGTCTTTTTTTTCATAATACTTTCGATAATTTTGGAAAATTTAGATGAGAGTAATATGGGTTGATAATTTTCACAATTACGTTCATCCCCTTTTTGTGTAGTGGTTTAATCAGTGACCACTTTAAATTTTCTGGAAATTGCCCATGATTAAATGATGCATTAATTAAATCAGACAGCGGCGTAGCAATAGCATGTATACATCTCTTTATTATTAACTCGGGTATTTCATCAGGTCCTGCAGAACTACGGTTTTTAAATTTCTTTACGATAGCAATTATTTCATACGGATCTGTGGATGTGAGAAAGAAGGAATTTGAGACATATAGTATTGGATGGGGCTCGTCTAAAAACTTTGCAGCATTTGGTCTTGCATTAAGGAGTTTATCTACAACATTGTTGAAGAAAGAGTTGAATGTCTCTGCAATTGTATGTGGGTCATTGCAGATCTGATTAATTTCGATTTTAAGTTCTATATTTCCTGAGCTTTATTGTTCATATTGGTTTCCTGTTTTATCAAGTTCCACGCCACTTTTTGTTTTATTATCTGCTTTATTTATCAGGTTGTTATAATAGGAACTTTTTGCTTGCTTTATGACCTTTCTATAAATCTTCTTGTAATATTTAAAATACTCAATAAATTTTATGTCAGAAGTTTGCTTATTAAATTGAGGGATTTCATTTTTTGACATGATCTTCTAATGCCATTTGTGATCCATTTATTTCTCCTTTTATGGTTTACTCGTACGGTTATATGTGGGAAACATTGCTCGAACAGTAATTTAAATTTAGTTAGGAACAGTTTAAACTTTTCATGAACTGAAATAAACTCAGTTGCAAATATGCTTGACCAGTTTTCCATTTCTAAGCAGATGAGTGATCTCTATCAACAGTATCTGACTTGATTTAATTCATTTAAATACTTCTTACTTACAGTGATCGTGCTTCCAATACTGCTATTTCTTATTCATGCATTCCCCTAGTAGTTATTATGTTATCAAATATGTTAATTTTTACTACCTTATTTCATCAGTATTAAATAGTTTCAACGATTTACATAATTGTCTTAACTGATTTAATACAAATCCAACTTTATTATTAAATTTTGTATAATTTACTATTACGTTAGTTTTCGTTGGGCTATATTAGAGTACTTTTAAACTGTTTGTGCGTCATTTGAATGTTCTTTGGATGCTTCCCCGGACGAGAAATCACCATTTTCAGTACAGTATTTCGGATCTGATTTCGAAGGATTAAAGTCGTTAATCCTAGTTAAAGATGGCTTAAACTAACTAATATAATAAGCTAACCCAACCATACCGAACCTAACAAAACTTCAACGTTTTGAACGATTCATGGGGAGTGTCCAAAGAGTAGCCAATCATTCAAATTACCAATGATATTGTGATTATTCGGTTTTTAACTTATCTTTAAGGATTAGTGGCTTTCAGTAGTTCCAGTTCTCCTGCTGCAAGTATCGGTGATTTAAATCTGTGATATAACTTGTCAGATTTCGTCACCTCTACTTGAAGCAGTGAATTGGAACTGTGTTAATTTGTATCTGTTCCCTTTTCCCTTATTATTAAACTATACCATATTCGTTGTGTCTCATAACGATAACCACCGTGAAACATGTACAATCCATGTATACCATACATGATAGTTTTCTCTTATTTAGGTTTCACCATGTTTATCTGTTGTTTACCAACACTTTTTGCCTTGTTTTAATTATTTCCTCGGCTTCTCTTTAATATGCGTCTGGCATACCACTTGGAACCAGAAATGGAGCAGTCATAGGTGGTGCCAGGTTAAAGGTGATGCGCATTACGTATAATGAAAAAATCTAGCCTGGATTTTTGTAACCCGTCTTCGTTCGTTCTTATCACTCGTTCGACATACTGTCCGTGATTTTTGTAGCACACCATCAACGGTAATATGGAAATAAACATGTCACTATGACGTAGTTAGAATTATTCTGATTCTTGAGCCCGTAAAATTTCTTTCCAAAATATCACGCCCGACGTAAGCTAAAATAATACCATTTCGTTCAAAAATTAAACGTGAAAGCCCTGACTCATTTACTACACCTCGCTGGTTAGAAAAACTAATTAATTTTTATTGCACAACTGATCTTACCCTAAAAATAAAGCGGTATTTCTCGCCTGTGGAAGTTGATTTCGTCCTGGTTTTTGTTTCCGTTGTTTTCACAATCAGTCGCTACACCTCGCGATTATTTTATTTAGTTAAAAATTAGTACTACTAAAAAGTATTTTATATATGAAAATTTCACATAGATAAGGCCACCGAGCTCTACATAATACTGGAGTGACTACTTTTTAGTGTACGCTCCCTGGCTTTATATATTCATGAAATTTTGAATAGCATCAGTCAGTCCAGTATCGCTTTTAAATAGAGGTAATTGGATAAGGCTGACAAATATGGCGGATAAACACAGGTTACCATGACCATGACTCACCAAGTGCATTCATTTGTTTCTTGGCTTCAATCTTGTTTTGCAGTAGAAATATCTTACACCATATCCTTCATATTCTAAGAATCCTTGATATTGACATTCTTCACTTTTGTTATTTGTTCATTTGGTATTTAATCTACGCATGGTATTTTCCATATTTTACCACCAATTTAACAGACTTTGCAAGAATCTCTTCACTATTACTAGTAATGCAAGATATTTTTAAAACAAATAAAATGTTAAAAAACAAACTACAAAGCATTCAAGAATAAAATAATTTAGTGATTTTTTATTTTTAATTCAATACCAGCTGTTATTGCCCTACTCCCCCCACGATAATAGAATCAAAATCATAGTTTAAGTTAGTACTTCTACTACTACTATTACTACTACATATGTTTACCACTATTTTTTACTACTAGCAGTGTTCTACTACCTCTACTATCAATACTACTACTATTTCTAATTCAACAAATATCATTAGTGCTCCTCCAAGCCAGTTTTCATCACAAACACCTACATCTCGAAGATCCCTTCTCATATTATCCTCCCAACGGCCCCTTTCCCTCCGACTTACTAACCACAATGGAATATAATCCTCGTTTTCCCTCCATCCGAGCTACATGGCCTGCCCACCATACTCGTTGCGATTTCATTTTTCTAACAACATCGGGTGAGTCGTAAAGTCCGTTAAGTTCTTCATTATGCAGTCCAGTCCATTTCCCAGTCATCTCGTCCCGTTTCGGCCCTTTCTCAATACCTTATTTTCAAACACTCGTAATTTATGTTCATCTGCTAGGGTCGTACTCCAACTTTCGCAACCGTAAAGTATCACCGGCAGCATAACCGTTCTGTATATTTTCAATTTGAACTTTCTTCGTATTAACCGCATGAACTGAGTAGAAACATGCGTTGTCCGATGCTAAGCGACTTTTTATTTCTTCCGTTATCTCGTTTTGGTTCTTTTATAAATTATGTTCCCAAGTATTTAAATTTATTTACTTTCTTTATGTTCTCATTCTAATTGTTACGTATCTATTTCCTTCATTACGAGTGCTTCAGCTTGTTATAATGTATTTTGTTTTATCTATGTTTACCTGTAGACCTATCTCATCACACGCTTCTACTAAGACCTTGGTGTTACTTTGTAGTGCATCCAGGCCCGTACCCAGCTGAAAATCTTAGGGAGGCTGGGCAAAATTTAAGGGGGTAGTCGATATATTAAACAGATTCCTTTCCGGAACAATTTTAATAAAAATGCGTGGTTGCATAGAAGTAAATTACATAGATTTAAGCGAATTCGTTGTACTTATTATCAGTAAAAGAGACTGTCATTGTCCAGTCATATGTCAGTAAAAGTGATTATATTTATCATCTATACTCATACGGAAAGTTGTCTTATTCGCGCTTATTTCTATCACATTTACTCCAGAGTATGTCTGGGAATCCCCTACTTCCTTTGGGCCATCCCTTGCGCTTCCATTGCACAACTTTGGAATATTCAGTTTTGGATAGAGCAGGTCTCAATTCTTTGAGGATGCCATGACACCTCAGTTCTACTCTTAATGGTGCTGGAATTATCAAGCTTTAGAGTTCATATCGCCGAAACGAAGTATTTATGCATCATCGATGGTCTATACTTTATCTTATTTTCACGCCAGGAATTTTGTGAAGCAGGTATGTCGGTGTTGCTTTTTAACACCCTGCATATATATTGCATTAGCTCGCCGCAAATATCGCACATAGCTTTCGCCGATAAGGCATGATCACGGAAAAGTAACAGAGAAACGGTAACGTGAAACGGCTAGTTATATTAGACCTGATTTAACCCAGGCCCGTCATCAATCAAAATCTTTTGAAGGGGCACCGCTCCTGATAGTTAAGAGTTCAGTTGCTTGATCTGATGAAGCATATGAGCTCATATATTACGCAAGAATTATCACTCTACTATTCAAAACTGATATACAAGGATGGCATTATTATTTCCAAAGGAAAGTAAATTTGGCGGCCCCAGGGTAATGTCAGGATGCGAGAGTGCTTATTAATTATAATAATTATGTTTATATGTAAATAAACTTCTATTAACCTACGTTTTGTTTGCTATAAGATCTTGCTAAAGAAATTGGATGGGTTTTGTGAGCCCGTAATCTACCACGCGTTGGTAAAATTAAAATGTATTATTCAAGAATTTTCTTGAGAAGCTCTGCACAAGCCAGAGAACACTGGACCGTGAAATTTAAAGAAGTCAAATTTATTGCAGGCATGCAAGAGCTCGAAAAGGGTTTTCAAAAGTGTTTCCAACCAAATCACTGTAAGAAACCTGCAAAAGAAGGGAAACAATAACATTATTCCATAATCTATACGTACTCTCACAAACTTATTGAGAGGGTGGAAAAACACCCCTTACACTGGAAATTATAGAGAGGTTAAAAATACCCCATTACATAATGGCTAGCCGCTAACAGGTATCGAACCCAGGACCACACGAATACGAAGCCAACGCTCTACCAACTGAGCTACGGCCGCTCGTTAGTGCAGTTCCTTCCTCACCTTTCTGAGGTTACAAGGAACTACCCGCATTTCCTGAAAAGTTGTAATGTATTTGAACAGTCTCGTTTTACAAACTCAAAAAACACAAATCAGCTGCCATCGTCAAGGACATCAAGAGCAAAAGGCTGCCGCAAGCGTGCGAAAATTAGTTTTAGACCTTCATATTTCTAGCAATTCGAACAGTAGAACTCATGCGGCATTGTACCGTCAAAGACTTTGAGCCTGACTTATTTGAAAATGCATATTTCAAAATTGTGCGATTAGTGCGTAAGGGATTCCCCGGAATATTTCTGAAACAAGTAAAAGATCGAAATGGGCATGAATTAAAAGCCTTCCCGTGTGAGTAAGGATGGCATACGTCATCCCCTGTATCCAATCAGACAAAGATATTCAATCTAGTTGATAACAAATACAAAACGTTCGATGTAATTATGCATTTCTTACTCCAACTTGTTATGCAACAACGCATTCATTTTGAGAAAATAGATCGGTACATGGATCAACTTGGCCCAAACGAATTATTGCTTCCATTCATACTCATTTCGAACCAACTTTATCCCAGTAAACTTCAGGGATCTCCCATTTCATTTGGGGAATCCCTTGTGCACACCTATTGTGGAATTTTGAAAAATATATTTATGGATAGTGCATAATTAATGTCTTTGACTGTACCAGTGTACCATGCCGCATCGATTCTGCAGTTCGTAGTGTTAATATGAATGTCTAAAGTTCATTTTCCCACGCTTTCGGCAGCTTGTAGCTAATTACGTCCTTGATGAGGCCAGCTGATATGTGTTATTTTTCAGTTTTTAGGACGAGAAACACTACACATTTTCAAATACACTACAACTTTTCAGGAAATGCGGGGGGGACTTGCGCGAAGTCCCTTTTTAGAGAAAAAAAAACATGGTAAGATTTGAACAGTGGAAAAATTTTTCGGTGTTTCAACTCTACCAACTCGTAAAACGTAGTTTAATACTTCGCGCCTCACTACTTGACACCGGAGATTGTGTCATTATATTGCTAAAATAATATCAACTTCTCTGAAAGACCTACATTACAAATAAATCCACATCTCAAGGAAAGTAAAGTATCATGTCGTAATATCAGCTCGACGCATTGACAATATGTTTATTTATGTTCTATTAAGGTTTTTTTAAAAAATAATAAAAACAAGTCGCGTTCTATTCGATTCATATTAACTTACTTTTTTTATTTCCTGACTTTGTTCGATTCTTCCTATAATTTATCCCAAATAAGGAAAGTTTGACTCTTCGAACGTCAAATAACAAAATACATACCTAAGAATTTTCATGTACAAAGTAATTAAGAAAATTATATTTCAAACTTACCAGATTCTGCAAAAACATGTGCTATTCTCCACTTAGTCCAGACCTCCTTGCCTTTGTTTTGATTTCATTTTTAACATTTTCCTTGGGTCCTTGTCTGGTCAAGCAGTAACCATATCTCCGTCTTCATCTGCTGATATCCAGGTATTTAATACCACGGCAACTTCAGGCCTATCACGAAATTCAACTACTACATATGGTTTATCAGCGGAATTCATTGTGGCTTCAATTATTTGGAAGAAAACTCTCATATATACGACGTACTCCAACAAAAACATTTCATAGTACTAGCTGACGTGTGCATATAATTGACGATGTCTCAGCCAAAGTGAGTTTTGCATACTTTTATCTTATTCTTTATTTTATAATTAAAGCGGGTTAATACTTGAAGTGTACACTGTGAGTCCTAAGTTCTTCTCTCTCCCCTAAGTGATAGAAAATAGTAGCGATACGAAATTCTGTTATTTTTTATTCAATATCAATATCCTTTCCTCCTTTCCTTCACTACAACTGGAATTTCACATTGTTCTTTAGTCATCATGGTTTCCTTAGGCTGTGTGTAACAACATCACAACAAAGAATGCAGTCTGGCTTTCATCAATAAGTATCTTTAAAGCTTTTTGAGTAACGTTGTGCACCTCCATTACTTCATATTCACCAGACAACTTGCATACTCGATAAGTACCAACTACGCTACTTTCACACCGTACGGAATAGTAATCGTATTTGACTAATAATCTTTCGACAATAAGTACCACTTTTCCATTTAACGTAGCATTTTTTCAACACAATACACATCTCCACTACTTGACATAATACAGTTGTCACTGTTATTTAGAGATACTGTAGTAATATGGGATGCACTTTGCTCTCGCTCTGCGAGCCAGAGTCTCCGAGCCTTGGATGTAATTAGCATATGAATGGCTCCTAACTCAGCAGGACTTATTCATGCGTGACAGTGCTCGTAATAGACTTATCTCGAACAAAGGCACTCTTCATCACTTTTAACAGCAGCAGTCAGTTTGACATGTTCAAAGGTTGTACCGGTCGAATTGTGCTGGTGGGTCTGCTGAAGTATGGTTAAAGTGTGTTGGTGTTGGAGTGTGGTTATCAGTCGCCATGGCCACCCCGAACATGGACAGAGCTGTTCCGTCCGTTGCTAGTACAATCGTGGCTGTGAAGAAGTCTTCCGCAGCGTGCAAATGTACGGCACGGTGGGTGGATGAATCGTATATATTGGCAAGTGTTAATCAGTATGACTTTGCTGGTTGTCTTCTCTGCATAGGGTGCTATACGAACAAACAAAGCCAGCGTGATCACGTCTGTGCAGGTTATCGTGGCGGATATATATTTCCGGACGTTACGCCAGAGTATATTGCTTCATTGTTTGGTGCACGTACAAAATCATATTACGTGACCCGACGACAGTGGATGGTTTGTTCACAACGTATTTGAAATCGCACGAGGCAGCTCCAGCAGCATTAAAGGAGAAGTTCGACTGAGGTCTTCAACGCATGCTGAAATTGAACCGTGGTGTCTTGGTGGATATGTTGCTGACCAAGGATATGGAGGCCCCCTTAACGACCAAGTGACACATGAGTTGTAGTGAACCATTACTATTTCTTATCCTCGTACTATATGTCCTTCATGTGCGTTTGTAGTGGACTCTGCATAGTACATCGGTGTGTAATAATCCCAGTACGTAGTGGGCCTTCTTCCTAGTATGGCTCAGTGTTCGAGTTGTCGAGGTGTCTTTATTGTGGACAAAGGCGTGGTGAACACCATCAGTACATGCTTGCAGAACAATCCCATTCAGTGTACCGAGTACAATTTACGTAAAGTGCACAACTGCTTGTACGTATGGTACACAGGAACGATGATTGCGCAACATGTCGAGTCATATGAACGATCCTGAACTATTTGGCGAGATTTATTCCATTTTCCTTGCACAGGGTCATACTCATATCTTCAAGAGGCCTTTATTAAACGTCGTTCATCAGTTCATCAAGGATCCAGATCCCACTAGTGCTTCAGCAGCAGAATCCAGCGGGATCACGTGTACTATGCGCAAGGCAATACATTATTGATTTTCAAGATTTTAAGATTTCTCCCCACGAGTACATCATCCGTGAATTCTTTGTAGATACGTGTGATGCGACGCTAATATTTCATTGCCTGTTCAAATTACCATGTGAATGTTCTGATTTAGCTTCAGGGTACCAGCGTCAAGTGGATTGGCTAGCCAATAATTTGCACGGGTTAGAGCGGAATACATCCAATGTGTATAGTCTATCACATATCCGCTATCTCGTTGCACAATGTTGCGAGATGGGATCTATCTTTTACTGTAAGGGTATTGAAAAGATGATTGTTTTACGTAAGATTTTCCAGTTGGGAAATGTAACAAACCTTGAAGATCAAGCATGTCCTGACTTGCACACATTACAGTGTAACTTTGATATTACCAACTGCACGTATCATCAACCAGAGCAAGAATATGCATGCGCATTGCGAACCTGCATACAGTTACAGTGTTGGATGAAGTTACAAACGGCAGGGGTGGTTGAATGGAATCTCCACATTACACTTGTAAACCTAGTACCAATAAATATATACAACCCAGGATATTAAGGTGACTGTCATTTCTTGAAATGAAACCCAAACACAAAAGGATTAGAGGTAAAAAAAGGTTTTATTACAATAAACTACTCTACTACATAAGTGTTGTAATATACATTGAGCTTGTCTTTTTACAATTTACATGTTGGTTGCTTTTTGATATGTCGAACGTACTGTCGTACAAGCTGATCATTCCATGCTGGGTTGGTGGTTGACAATTTGGATTCAATATTTACATTACGTACTTTGAAGTACAGGTATACAATACGAAACATACCACATACCAGGTGTGTAAATATGAAACCGGAATTTGTGCATAGACGGCGTTAGCTGTCACTGTTGTTACCGTAAAACTGCGTCCTTGGCGCCACTTACTTGTTTAGACTGCTGATAACGATTTGCAACTCACAACCAGACAAGTTTCATGTCATAGTGTAGTGTTTAATAGCGTTGAACATGGCGCAATTTGTACCTACAAACTACGATGTGCGGACAGCATTGATTTTTTGTTACCATTTGAAGAAAACTGCTGCAGAATCGCATCGCATGTTTGTCGAAGCTTACGGTGATCATGCTCTTGGTAAGTCACAGTGATATTCGTTGTTTACAAAATTTAAAAGAGGCGATTTTGACGCGAGAAACGAAGAACGTGGAAGACCACCGAAAAAGTTTTCAGACAGTAAATTGCAAGCTTTGTTGGATGAGGATGACGCTCAAACGAAACAACAGCTCGCGGATCAATTAAATATGACACGAGAAGCAGTTTCCATACGTTTAAAAGCCATGGGCAAGATTCAGAAGGTGGGAAAATGGGTTCCACATGCATTGACTGAACGAAAGCAGGAAAACCGAAAAGCCACTTGCGAAATTCTGCTCGCTAGGTACGAAAGGAAATAATTTCTCCATCGAATTGTGACTGGTGACGAAAAGTGGATCTATTTCGAGAATCCTAAGTGTAAAAGATCATGGGTAACTCCAGGAGAACCGGCGACATCGATTGCAAGACCAAATCGCTATGGACCGAAGACAATGCTTTGTGTTTGGTGGGATCAGAAAGGAGTGATCTATTATGAACTGCTGAAACCTGTCGAAACGGTTAATACCCAACGTTACCGACAATAAATTATCGATTTGCATCAAGCTTTGCGTGAAAAACGACGAGAATATGACCAAAGACAACGTAAAGTGATTGTGCATCACGATAATGCACCCTCCACACAGCAAAACCAGTCAAGGAAACGATTGTGATGTTTGGCTAGGAAATCCCTCCGCATACGGCTTACTCACCAGACTTGGCGCCTTCCGATTTTCACTTATTTGCATCCATGGGACACGCACTTGCTGACCAGCGCTTCACATCTTACGAAAATGTACGAAAATGGCTTGATGACTGGTTTGCAGCACAAGAGGCACAGTTTTAGGTCTGGCATCCACACATTACCGGAACAATGGCAGAAATGTATCGCAAGCGATGGCTTCGAATAAAATAGTTCTTAGCATTGTCATCTAATCACTGTGTCTTTTCTGTACATAAATTCCGGTTTCATATTTACGCACCTGGTAGCAGGGAATCACCAGCTTGGTACTGAATGTCATTGACATGGAATACTTTACAGTTTCTTTGGAGGAAATGAACAAGTGGTCTCGGCGGAGGTTGTGCAAGGGAATCAAAGTAAAACCCCCGCCGCTGCTTATTAATATACAAGGTGACCCAATATATACCCTCACGATACAACGGACTTTGGTTCACGATTAATGCAACAGGTGATTGTACGATTGCAGGTTTCGTGTCTAGTGCATAAATGTCACTTTATACGGATGCTGTACGGCAATCGTGTAACACCATGTCTAACAGTTCATGATTCCACATAGTCACGTGGAGGTACATTCATCATCATCATCATTTTGCACTGTGCGTACACTGGAGCTTGGGTAATGGAGGAGGGGTTATATACGCATGGCGGATCGTGGGATAACACTGAGGCATTTGGCATATCACTGAGCCTCGTACAGTGCGCAGCGAAATGTTGAAAACTGTTGTTCGTAATGGGCACAATGCGACTTGAGTTAGTGCTCTGATACGGGTAAGACGTGTGTGAAAGTGATCCGTTTTCGTGTGTCCTTCTGGTTGGAGGAACAAGGAGGAGATAAAAAGTGAGTACAAAAACTTGATTATAAACCTAAAAGGCATAACTCCTGAGGATATAAACTTCGCCAGATTTTTTTTGAGGAGTAATTGGGTCCAAAAGATTTCTATGCTAACTTTATGGGCTTAAAACCGACGCTATTCACGTCGATCAGAAAACTTCTACATCATTGAAGTAATTTACCGACAATATCCGGTGACCTTCAACAGACAATCTGTCGCTAGGCAAGAATCTTTCTTTCTAATTCCTGGTCCCTCAGTACACTGAAAATTCTTACGTATTGGTGCCAATAGTGAACATGGAGGGCTAGGTGATTTGTATCCTCGGGACCATTGGTGATGGGTGTGTAGCGTTCTGGGAGGGCGCTGTCCTCGGCCAGGGGGCTACTGACCCCCCAAATTTTTTAGGGGTGACCATCCCCCTTTTACCCCCTTTTACACCCCCCGTTTTCATTCCCACCTTGGTCTCCCTCCCTGAGGTCGGTGCAAGACCGGGTGCTGCGCTCCCTGGTCTGTGGTTCCGGGGGTGCGGTGATTTATTTCCTGTAGGTGTAAAGACAGCTTGACTGTACTGTGTCTTAGTGATTATTCGTAGCGTAATCGAACATGGCGAGAAAGTGCGACCTAGCGGATTTTACGCGTTCGAGCCTTGAAAGACTAGAGAACGAATGGCTCTCAGAAAAAGGGGACCCGCGAGACCAAGCGAAAACCCCGTTCCAGATTAAATTCCAAGAGAAGATCAAGAAAAAAGAAATAAATCCGGGAAAACCCAGATCAAACAAAGAAGACAAATACCTTAAACAAACCATTATAGATGAAGTATACGCCGACTGGGAAAAGATACAGAAGGATAAGGAGATGCAACACACAGATCGCTCAGAAGTATAAGAAAAGGGCCCACTGACCGGGACGAAGGGGAAGGACATACCTCAAGACCAGGAACACTAATGGCTCAGGATGAAAAACAAAAAGAAAACGAGAACCAGAGATGGAAGAGGAAGAAACAAAAATAAAAAAGAGGAAAAAGACATGGAAGAACTTAAAATAAATAGCATTTATGGAGGGAAGAGTAATGGAATTGGAAAGAAACCAGGCCAAATTGGAGAGAGAAAATGACAGACTAAGACAATGCGAAATAAAACTTGCGCAAATGACAACGAAGCTAGAAGAAAGGGAAGCGGAACTCCAGAAAGAAGAAACTACGAATGGCAGACTGAGAGATGAACCAGTCCAAAGAAGTCTGGTTGTCAACGAACTTGAATTCCGAAACAGACAACTAGAAGAGAATAAGCAGAAATTGGAAAACAAAATGGCTGAAATGGAGGAGGAGATTAAAAACTTGTACAAAGAAAACGGAAGTCTAAAAGAACAAAAAGATCAAAGTGAAACACAAACGCCAACAGTTAGCTTTGCCGAAATGCTAAAAAAAGATGCGGCGAAAGTACCAGAAAAAACAAAACTAATAGAAACAAACAAAAGGAGCACAAGACCAACAATCATCATCAAACCGAAAGAAGGCGAAAGCATAAAAGACGCAAGAATGAGACTAACCAGAACAATAAATAGGCAGGATCGCATAAATTTCCAAAGTATACAAGCAAAGTCAGCACTAATTCTACAAATGGCGACACCAGCAGATGAGAAAATAAGACAGCACCAGGGAATGAAAGAACAATTTGATCTAACAAATAGAAGCACTAAGATGGATGTGATAGAATAACTGATAGAAAGAAACTTATACGAATTGACAGACGATCATAAACAACCTATTAAGCCACGATTTAAGACTGGCCCGAAGAACCAGGACAGATACCACCTGGTCTTCGAGACACCCAGGCAGGTAAGAGAACATATATTGCGAAATCCTAGAGTATACATAGGGTACGAGGCCAGAAATGTGAAGGACTTCCTGGTAGTGACTACTTGCCTAAATTCCCACGATTATGGCCATCTCGCTGTACACTGCAGGAATGACAAATGTTGTGGAAATTGTGGGGGGAAAAGCCACAAGAAAACCGACTGTAAAGACAAGAAACAAAAAGTCTGCATACCATGTAGGATGAGGAAGAAGCTGTGTGGGGCCAAAAACCAAGAGGAATGCCCTCAATATAAACTTGCTTTACAAAGAGTAATAGATAGGTTCGATTATGGACAATAATCCAAATTCGACCCATGATCAGGAACAAAAATCCACAAAAAGAAAGAACCCCCCTGCAAAATAAGAAGGAGTAGGAACAGACTCATACAATTCAATAAAACCAAGAAGTTGGAGATACTTAAAAAAATGGATAAACGAAGGAACATCAACCAAAATAGACAACTTCCTCATAATCAAGAATGGATACGTCGATATGCAGCATGAAGAACAAATAGTAATGCACTACGTAAACCCGGACTTGACAACTTCCCCGAGAGGTTTTGCACAACTTGTTGCTTACACATGACGAATATGAAATCGAAAAATTGGAATACTATAACATTACACAAGAAAACGATAAAGAACTCAATATCTATTTGTCAAAAAATAGATACAACAGCAAATTTATGAATATTAAGTCATCAAGAGAGACATTCCTAGAAGACCTTGAAACAACCATGAACTTAATGGCAGGGATAAACGAAGAAGGAAGAGTAAAAATCACGATCCCGGCAATAGGTATGGACCTATGGAGAAAAGACCCCCAGGAGGTATTACTTATACTTAAAAAATGGGAGAAAAATATTAAGAACGTAGGCTTCGAGATGGTGTTGCAAGAGAAGAAACTGTTTGAAGACATAAAAAGAATATGGAACACAATCAGAGATGAAAGTGAGAGTTACTGGTCGAATTCCGAGTCGGAGAAGAAGGAGGAAAGAGACCTCATAGCGAAAGAAAAACAAGCCCAACAGCTTGAGAATAGAGACGTTGCAAATTGCCACGATAAAAATCATCTAAAGAAAAAGAGGAGAGGATGGAAATCCTGGATACCTAGATTTCACAAAAGACAGAAAAACACGGAAACTCCGAAAGAAAACAAGATAGAACTAGAAAAGAAAATGCTGACCTAGAGGACTTGGCAAAAGGGATAGAAAAAGGAACTATTGAAGCAGTAATGAAAACGACACCGACACCAGGAAATAACAACAACCGCAAATTGCCCTGGACTCGGGGTTTGGATAGATTAAAGAGAAAAATGAAATCAAGCAGAAAAAGCTACCGAGCGGCTGGAGACCACGAACTGAGAAGAATAAGACTTAACAACTATAGACAAATAAAGCAAAAATTCGAGAAAGAATTATACGAAACCAAAAAGAAAACTTGGGCTAAGTTTGTGTATCAAAACCTATGTAGGGATATCTGGGGTATGCCTTACAAGATCGTAATGCAAAAACTAAAGGGATATTACATACATTAAAGAAAGAAGATGACACATATACAAAAAACTGGCGTGAAACAATGGAACTATTAGTCACAAAACTATTCCCGGATGACCAAGTAGAAGACGATAATGAAGAAAATAAAAGAATAAGACAAGAGGAAACACACACCCCTTATGAAAATAACAACCAAGAGATGCCATGGATAACCAATGAAGAAGTAGCAGCTGCGATAAAGACCCTAAAACCACATAAAGCTCCGGGCCCGGACCAAATTAGGAACGAAATTTATAAAGCGATACCAGAATACTGGTCTCCGTACATGTCGAGACTTTTCAACGAATGCTTGAAGCAGGGAAAATTCCCAGAAGCATGGAAAACTGCAAACCTCGTTGTATTGTTAAAAGAAGAAGATAAACCAAAAACTAGCCCAAAGTTCTACCGACCAATCTGTCTGCTAAACGTAATTAGCAAAATCTGTGAAAAATTATTGATAACAAGAATAAATGTAAAAAGAGTAAATCTTGAGCAGTGCAGACTACAGTATGGATTCCGTTGTGGCAAATCGACAGAGGACGCAATCAACGAGGTTTGCGGTAGCGTAAATAATCTCAAAAATGATAACTGTAAATATGTTTTAACAATATTCTTCGACATAGCGGGGGCCTTTGATAACGTGTGGTGGCCCTCGGTGCTAAAAGTACTAAAAAATCTAAATATACATCCTACAATATGGAAAGTTGTGAAAGACTATTTCAAAGACAGAAATATTCAAATTAAACGGCCGATGGCGTTGTGCAGAAGACACCGACAAAGGGTTGTCCTCAGGGCTCTGTGCTCGGTCTGGTTGTCTGGGATATAGTATTCCAGCCATGCCTGTAGATGCTGGATGAGATGGAAAATGCGGAAAGAGCAGTGGTATACGCAGATGAACTGGCGGTCGTGATTAAAGGCAACAGCCGAAAAGACAGAAAATAAGGCAAATAACATTATAAACTATATGACGGCGTGGTGCAATAACAATAAGATGTCAATTTCAGCAGAAAAAACAAAATATGTGATCTTTAAAGGTAAACTAGCCTATAACAGAGGACCTACAATCAAAATCAATAATACATCAGTCAAAAGAGTTAAGGAATTTAAATATTTAGGCGTTCTATTGGACGAAAACCTAAATTTCAGAAAAGATGTAACTGAAGTAAAAAACAAAGCAAACAAAGTAGCACACAAAAAAGTAAATATTGCAAGAAAAGAGTATCGTATACCACTAAAAATAATAAGAACGTACCACGACGTCATAATACGCTCAGTAGTGGGTTACGCCACCAGTGCATGGTGTCACCGCATGGACGACATCAGACAGAAACAAATTATTGACAGATCGCATCGACAACTACTGCTACGGCTAACGGGAGCATATCGAACAACATCAGTGAAGGCGTTTCAGATTGCGACTGCGACAATGCCGATGCACCTACAAATTAAGAGATTAGGAGCCGCGTACTGGTTAAAGAAAGACAACGAAAACAGTCAGAACAATTCTACACTTAAACAGCAGGAGACAGGAAAGAAATACAAGAAATCTTAATCAGAGCGTGGCAAGACGAATGGGAGACAACAACAAAAGCGAGAAGAGTCTTCAGCTTTTTCCCGGACGTGGCGGAGAGAGTCGGACTGCAACTTGAAATAGAAGGCGGCCTAATGCATTTCATAACCGGTCATGGCCCATACAGACAGAAACTACGGGATCTCCAGCTTGTAGATGATAATATGTGCCGAGTGTTTGGAGTGGTTTCGACCCCGGAGCACACAGTATTAAGGTGTGAGGAAAAAACGAACTGGTTAATGAACAGAGAGCTATCCTGGGGGATACGCCTATTTACACAGTTCTGAGAACTCCAGAACTGGTGGTGGTCCTCCAGGAAACGGCAAACAAAGTTTCAGAGTACCACAGAAGAAAATTTGTGGCCGGGGCTGGGAGACCGTGAGAGGGACGTATGTAAAAACACCCAGAACTGCAACCAGCGAGCTTTCTTTGTGACAGCTATAAGCCGCAACAGCCGAGATTCACAACCGTGGCAAACGCGAACCGCGACAACAGTGTAGCGCGAATAACAGATCTTGAACAATAGACATAGACAAAATATAACGTCTTGCGCGTTAAAACAGTACAACAAAGTCGAAAAAACAACAAACTCGAGCAATATATAAGACTACTTGAGGGCTGTTGGAAACCAATAGCAGAGTGCTTTGTACGGAAATCCTGCAAAAGACACTCAATTAGTGTGAGAGTGTGAATGAAATGGTGGAGGGACCAGGATGAAGGGAAATAGTGTAGAATGAGGAATTATGTATGTAAAAAAAGAACTAATGTATATGTGGGCTGCGGAAGCCGCACCCCACAGAAGCTTAGTGAATAATCCCAAGAGTGTGTGTGAGTGTGAATGGAGAAGAATAGACATGCATATATCCAACTGTATGAAGAAAGAAGGAGGAACAGAAATAGCCAAGCTGGACTTTCCAGTGAAATACTAGCGGCTCTGTGACAAATTGAGATGCAGCAAAGAAGAAGAAGAGACTAAAAAAATACATTTGTTTTTTCTTTATTTCGTTACAGGGAAGCAGAATACGCGAAGAAAAGAGGAAGCCTAACTCCAGTTTAACGTTTGTTTTGTCCTGTGTTGTCTTGTGTTTGTCTTCTATGTAATATATGTAATTCGTATGAAATAAAGCATATATGTGGATAGAGACTTCCCTCCCAGCAAAAGTTCCTACTTAGGAACAAAGACCCGGAGAACATTCCGGAAACCGGGTCACAAAGACCGTCTCGCAACACCACCTGTCTCAGACAGACGGAACATAGGAGATCGTTGGAATGTCGGAACTCCGGCAATCCAACAATCTCCAGGGACAAGCCTGCCCCAGGCTGGGAAGCACTAAGTAGTGCCCGCTGCACGCCCTTGCAAGTGCACGACCTAACCTGTGCAAAGAACGCAGAGAGGCAAGGGTGGAAAGGTGGTCCCCCTAAATAAAAAAATAATGGGCACAATGAC
Source organism: Lepisma saccharinum (assembly GCA_022664845.1). Taxonomy (NCBI): domain Eukaryota; kingdom Metazoa; phylum Arthropoda; class Insecta; order Zygentoma; family Lepismatidae; genus Lepisma; species Lepisma saccharinum. The sequence continues at coordinate 71,467 of JAGDQP010002059.1, read as the reverse complement.
TTGCTTGGAATAACAGTTGCATAGCATTGGGACACTGGACGTCCTCGAGGTTAACAACGATCCGGCCAAGCAGCTATTGTAAATACCTTTGACGACGCTGGCCATGAGTATACAAAGTATCTATGAATTTTGTATATTTGACAAGGATACGTTGTAAATCACAGAACGGAACATCACCATCAGTAGAGTGGGGACACCTTGTCTTTAATTAGGCACCTTTGGCTCAATTTTCGGAACCAGATATAGTTTTTTGTAACCAGATGTAGTTACTTTTTCTTTTCTTTTACGACCTTATTTTTTAACCCTATAAAAAGCATTATTTTGTAAAAGGCTACGAGCATGTTTTCGCAACCCCTATTTAACATAGGTTAAACGACCGGATTTCTAGTGCTTGAAATCCGAAGCCTGCAGCAGTCACGCTCGAAACGTGGGAGAACTGGCACAAAATCCACTTCGAGCCTGAATAGGTTTCGAGCGGAGTTCCTGCTCGAATTACGTCATCAGATTACATTTTTGTCTTTATTTTCCTGTAACTGGTTAAAGGAAGTTCAGTGTTGCCAACTAACCTAATAATAATAATGGGTTATCTAACAAAAACGTTTGAACTGGGCTAGAGTATATACGAAATCACGATTTTGACCCATATATACGAGAATTGGTCAAAATTAGGTAAGTTCACAATTTTCAACATATCTCAACAAAACTGTACAACTTAGTAATTTGACAAGACGAGGGAAGATAGAGTTCGTCCGAAACCAAAATTTTGACCAATATATACGAGGTTTGGTCAGAATATCTCAAATCCACAATGTTCAACATATCTCAATAAAACATTACACAAGTTAGTAATTTGACAAGATGAAGAACATAGAGAATGCCCAAAAGAAAATCTTTGACCCATATATGCGAGGTTTCTTAAAAATATTGCAAAACCACAATTTTCATCGTATCTCAACAGAACTCTCCACACCTTTCTAATATGGTTAGACGAAGAACATAGAGTACGTCCGAAATCAAAATTTGACTCATATATACGAGGTTTGGTCAAAATATCGCAAATTCACAATTTTCAACATATCTCAACAAAACTTTGCAATTTACCAGGACGCAGAACACAGAGTACAGTCCAAAACAAAAAAATCCCATATTTACTAGGGTTGGTCAAAATACCTCAAATCCACAACTTTCAACATATCTTGATAAAAGTTTTAACAAGTTTGTAATTAGACAATATGAAGAACATAGAGTACATCCGAAACAAAATTTGACTCATACATACGAAGGTTGGTCAAAATTTCTCAACAAAACTTCGCACTACTTAGCAATTTCACAAGACGAAGAACAAAGAGTACGCCCGAAACAAAAAATGAGCCATATTTATGATGGTTGGTTAAAATAGCGTAAACCCAGTTTTCAACATCTCAACAAACTTTCGCACAACTTAGTAATTTGACAAGATGAAGTACATAGAGTACGTCCAAAACAAAAAATGACCCATATATACGAGGGTGGGTCAAAATATCGAAAATTCACAATTTTCAACATATCTCAACATACCTTTACCCAATATGGTAATTCACAAGACGAAGAACATAGAGTACGCCTAGAACAAAAATGACCCATTTGTACGAGGGGTAATCAAAATATCGCAAAATCACAATTTTCAATATATCTCAACGAACTTTGCACAGTTTACTAATTTGGCAAGACGAACAACATAGAATACGCACGAAACCAAAATTTTGACCCATATATACGAGGGTTGGTCAAAATATCTCAAATCCACAACTTTCAATATATCTCAATAGAACTTTGCACAATTTACTAGTTTGATAAAACGAAGAACATAGAGTACGTCTGAAACCAAAATTTTGACCCATATATACGAGAGTTTATCAAAATATCTAAAATGCACATCTTCCTAACCCAATGGAGAAAACTGCGTCGGCCATCCGCTGGACCGACGCCAGTCAGGCTCGGACCGCACTCGGTTCCCATTCGTCGGGCCGACATCCCCAAAAGCAGCAAAAACCTTCCAGAAAATTGCTCATTTTGGCCGGTGTCAACCCGACCATTTCCCGACAGTCACAGTCGGGCGTTAGTTGGGTACTAGGCGTCGGCTCAGCTAAGACGGTTCGCATATGGCTATATGAAACAGGTTTAGTTGGCCAAAACAAATCATCAATGCTGTCTATTTATCCGTTGCTCTCATCACGATTTACTGTGTTAATTTTCCAACAGTTAATAATCCCAGTTGCTGTTGTGGGGTTCGAACACAGGAACGTCCTGCACTTCTCGTTGACAGCTCGTCGTCTTATCCCCTCATCCATGGTTCCACGTTGTAAGTTTGCTGCTCTTTTACGGTATCTGTATTAAGATGCAGTTTAGAATGGAGTTGCTACGCGTTTTTCACTATCATATACAAATAAAAATAAAGAATACTTTCCTTTTTCCTTTCTTATGTGCAGTTTTTCTTTACGACCTTGATCATTGCTGCACTATTAAATTTGTATTTCTCAAGAGGTGTAATATGTCGCCTTAGAAAACAAATAAAGCGAAATCTGTGTCATAGATTAACGCCCTATTAACAAAATTAAATGTTCGTTGAAATAGGCTATAGTTTAAAATTCAATGTTTTCAACATGCAAACGAGAACATGAAAAATGTAGTTAGTTTCATAGTATTTACTTCCTTTGTATTTTGTGATACTTTTCACTACAGAATTTTGTCAAAAGACGAATGAAATTAAGAGATAAATATGTTTTAATGTAATATCCCTACGAATTACAGCCCTAGGCCAGAATTCGACCCCTACGAATACTGCCGCCCACATTTCAACCGTCGGTGTAGAGTCGGGTTCAAAAAAGTGCCGAGTGAAGCCCGACGATCCTAACTAACATTTGGAATTGATTTTTTTTTTCTCTATAATGAACAAATTTTTTACTAGTGTAGATATATCCTGGCTGTCACTGATTTTAATTGAAATTTTTTTCTGCTGACTGTCTCAGATAGTTGGTAGCCCACCTTCTTCTCGACTATTCTTGCCGTCATATTCCCGCCTTGTTATGACTTTTTCGGCATTTCCTTCTGTCCCGACTAAATTCCAACACCATCGTCGGGAAAAGGCAGGCAAAAAACTTTCCTAACCTTTTGCCAACCATTTTCACAAAATGTACTGGTATGATTGGTATACTACAAGGATTAGTTTAAGCTAGTTACATCACTCCTGGCTTCGTTATTTAGGCCACTTTGACAACAGGATGTTTTGCCTAACGCGCCCATTTGGCGTCGGACCGATTTTAAATGCGACTTCTTCCCGACTATCACACCCCTGACACCGGGCCGATGGCGGCAAAAATTAGACCGTCGTTGTTGGGGCACATTTTCTTCACTTGGAATTTGACAACACAAAGAATTTTAACATGACAAGACGTAGCAGTATTTGTAGTAGTAGTAGTAGTAAGTGTTGTTGTAGTTGTTGCTGCTGTAGTTATAGTAGTAATAGCAGTACGATTATCAATGTAGCCAACCTATTTTAATCACCCCACACCAACTGGAGAGAGAATAATCTAGTAAACAAATCAATCAATAAATAAAACATTAAAATGTGATTACGGCTTATGTTAGCATGAATCCACATTACATTTCTGTGCTATTTTAAAGGTACGAAACAAGATGAAAGGGGCAACAGAGAAGGGTTTATTTCAATCAAATGTACGTCGAGCACGTCGTGGAGGTCTGTGAGAAAGGGCTTTGAGGTCCAGATTTAGACCGGAGGCCGTCATTTGAAGCCCTCTTTATGTATAATATGGCGAATACCAACTTTCTACACCGATGGAATTATGAAGCTACCCGAAAAATGGCAAAAGGTCATAGATAATAATGGTCAATAAGGACTTGATTAAAATTGATTTTCAATAAAGAAATTTTTTGTTCAAAAATGTACCAAAAAACCGCGGAGACTTTTTATATGACCCTTTATTTTGAAAAAAAAAATCTTACTGCCCCTCGGGATTCGAACCCGTGTGTTTTATTTAGTGAGTCAACATCTTACCGCTCCACCACTCTACCTATGTGGCAAAGGGTGGTTTGGTCGACGATCTCTCGAACCTGCAAATTACCAGCACATGGGTTTGGAAAATTTACAGGTGGAATAGAATGTTAACAGCACTTTCGGGTATGCCCACCCCTAACCGGAGACACGCCGCCCAACTCCCTCAGCCCTGGTTTATTTATATACATCCTAGTTTGTAGTAATCCAATCCCTGTGATTAACTGATGACGTACCTCCTTGTTAATTTGAAGCGTAGAGAAAGTCCTGTTTGATCATTATATTTTCACTGGGAACATGCGAAATTGGAACAAGATGGCGTTGGAGCCGGTCAATTAATTCGTAAAAAAGAAATCTGCAATTTGATTCTTTCATTCATTGACCTTTATCAGAGTGATACTGGACTGATTGGAGCTATTAAAAATTTAATAAATATATGAAGCCAGAAAGCGGAGGGTAGTTAGCCTCGATTGTCCACTTCCAGTCTAAACCAATATTGACCTAATTTTCAGTTCTTTACGCTTGCTATCGCTGTGTGGCCTGTTTTTTATTTATCTTTTGATTTACTTACACAGTTCGGTAACTGTATAACTCAAGAATTAAGAGGCATAAACAACGAAACGGTCACACAATGTTAACATATATATAAAACTTGATAAGAACTGAAAATTTGGCCCATACTGGATTAGGCTGGTAATCGGCAATCGAGATAAAATATATTTTTGCTTTGGCGTCCATATTTCGATACTAGCCGATTACTCCAGTAGCGTTAGGTAGAGCTTGATGTTTATGGTAGAGAGTAGTGGACGCTCTTGGGGAAATAATGTTCATGACCTGTCCGCGTTCCTTGCACTCCCATTTATTGGTGTTCTGTTGAACTACTTTCAAGGCACTGTGAAAACCGATGGCCGGTTGACCAGTGATAGCGTATTTCTTCTCTTGGTTTCGCTACACATCAACATTTTTTTCTTTCTTTCCACTTTTAATAATTACATTTTGCTTTCGTTTGCATTCTCAATAGTTCAAGAACATACGTTAGAAAGTCAGGTTAGAATCCTTTTGTTGTACCCATTTTCAACATTTTCAAACATATCGGAAATAGGATAAGTTAAGTAAGATTAGATTTATTTTAATTGTACGCGATTCACATCACATTCAACGTAAGAAACAGTAACATGATGCCAGGAGTGTTACTTCACCGAGGCGGACGTAGAGAGTAGTAGCCATGAGCTCTACGTAACCATATTGGAATCACTGGTTAGTGTTGAAAGAGTAACTCACAACAAACATTTAACTTCGTTTTTCCATTTCCAGTCTAATCCAATGTAAACCAAATTTTCAGACTTCGTATCGCTGTGCGAGCGTGTTTTTGATGTAGTCTTATCTTTTAGTTATTTATATAATAGTGTTCCGTATTGTGTATATGATAGTGCATTCTGTAAATAATGTTTAGTTATTTGCAAGAATTAAGACACAATTTAAAAACCGGATCGCATAGCGATAACAAGCGTAAAAACCTGCGTTGGTACTGAACAAAATGTATTGCTTTTAATGTCATTAGTAGCAGCATTAGATATTTTATTTTATAACAGGCAACTCATTCCCGTGCTTTAATCCTCATTGGGTAAATTGCGTGTTACTTCATTTGGAATATACTGTAGATTGTGCTATTTAGCACAAACCATACGCTCGTTATGCAAGACGTTTACTAAATATTTATATGATTTGCATGTTTTTAAATTCTTTAGTAAATCTATATTGCTTCGAATGCTTTCCAGATAAGAAGTACAATCTAAAGTGTTGTGATTCCTGTGATAAATTATTATTTTTTCCTCTAAATTGCCTTGCTTCCATTCAATTTCACATTATCTTCAATCGCTAGTATCGCGCTCTCTCTTCATGTATTCGCTCGAACGTGCTAGTTTTCATACATAATATTAATTGTTTGATGGTAGGAAATCTTCTGATATATTATCACCAACATTTATGCGAATAGTCTTCTTGAAGTGAACAAATTAGAGGGGGTGAAGGTAACGTAATGATATTTAACAATTAATGCATTTCGCGCTGCCACCACTTGGATTTCAATAGCTTCGGAATTGAACTAAACACACCTTCAACCCCCACATGAAATTTCACGAAATTCCAATAATATTTAACAATTATGATATCACGCAATACAGCCATCTGGGATTTCAAAATTCAACAATTTTAGTGTCGGAGTTGAACTCGGCACACTTTCAAAGTTCAAACCCCCAAATAAGAAATTTCACGAAAATCTTTTGATTTTTTGCAACTGACATTTCGCGCTACCGCCATCTTGAATTTAAAAATTCAAACATTTTAGTTTCAAAATTGAAATCATCACCCCCTCAAAATCCCACATATGGAATTTCACGAAAATCTGACATTTCACAATTATGACATTTCGCGCTGCCGCCATCTTGGATATGCAAATGCAACAATTTTTGTTTCTGAATTTAATTCAGCACTCAATCAAAGCTTTACATATGAAATTTCACGGAAATCTGATGATTTTTAACAGTTATGATATTTCCAGCTGCCGCCATCTCGGATTTCAAAATTCAACAATTTTAGGTTGGAGTTGAATTTAGCACAACTTCAAACCCCCACGTATAAAATTTCACCAAATTCTGATGGTTTTTAACAATTTTGTCACTTCGCGCTGGCGCCATCTTAAATTTCAAAGTTCAACATTTTAGCTTCGGAGTTGAACACAGCATCTCTTCACATCCCACAATGAAATTTCATTAAATTCTGATCATTTTAAACAATTATGATATCACGCGCTTGCGCCATCTAGAATTTCGAAGTTCAACAATTGTAGCTTCGGAATTGAACTCAGGACCCCTTCAAACCTCCACATATGAAATTTCACGAAATTCTGATGAATTTAAACAATTGTGATATTTCGCGCTGTCGCCATCTTGGATTTCAAAATTGTATTTTTTGGCCTTGGTAATGGACTTAGGGCTCCTTCAAGCCCCTACATATATAATTTCACGAAATTCTGATGATTTTTAACAATTGTGACATTTAGCGCTGCCCCCATCTTGGATTTTAAACTTGTATATTTTGGCCTTGGAAATGAACTCAGGGTTCCTTCAATCCCCCCCCCAACGCCTCTCCTAATCAGATTATGTTTTACAATGATGATGTTTCGCGCTGCCGCCGTCTTGGATTACAAATTTCAACATTTTTACGCTCGGAATCGTAGTCAGCGTTCATTGGAGCTCCCAGAAATGTTGACGTCAAAGTACCTATGGAATCACGATAACAGTTTTTTAGTACTTAATTAATTACTTGTTGTATCAAAGCTATAAAGTTGAATTTATACTATGAGCAGAATAATAGTATCACAGTTGGCAACATTGTGTATTACGTCCTTTACCAAGATAACGGAGGGGAAGGGGAAATTAAAGGACTTTCGAGCGCTCGAATTCAGGATTTCGAGCAGAAGTGTTCGAACAAATCTGGTCGAGCAGATTTTGTTCGAACATACTCTGCTCGCTCGAAAACGTATGTTTGTGTTTCGAGCGCTCAAAATCCGCTCGTTGCACACCTCTAAACATAGTAGAGATTGCGGCCCCTCTTTTTCACATTTTCACAACCGCTATTTTAAAGGTCAAAATATTTTACCCTGTATATCGCAAAAACGGCTAGACATATTGAGATTCTGTTTTCACATTTAGCATGGGGGCATCGAGTACAACATGTGATAAAAGTGGTGACCTCGAGGTTAAAGCTCAACTATTTAATCCTGTATATCTCGTAAACGGATAGACATAGAGATTCTGTTTCCACATTTTAAATTAGGACATTTGAGAAAAACGTGGTGACCTCGAGGTCAAAGGTGAAATATTTAACCCTGTATATATCGTAAAGGACCAATCATATTTTTTTTGTTTTCACATTTAGTATATGCAAATCGAGTACTATTTGTGAAATAGTGGTGACCTCGAGGTCAAAGGTCGAATATTAAAGCCTGTATATCTCGTAAACGGCTAGACGTATTGAAATTCTGTTTTCACATTAAGTATGTGTGCATCGAGTATTATATGCGAAAAATGTGGTGAACTCGGGGTCGAAGGTCAAATATTTAAAATCCTGTATAATTCGTAAACGGCAAGACATATTGAAATTCTGTTTTCACATTTGGTATGGGGGTATTGAGTGACCTAGGTACTTTTTATTCTATAACCAACTTACGAAAAAATACTATTTTTAAAAATATTTCCTTTTATTATACATAATAAAACATTTAAAACTTAAAATATTTTACATAAAAGACTACAGTCACTTTTTTAAAAAACAGCAAAAATTACACAAGGCTTTTACCATAGTCTACACTGTAAAATAAATTTGAAGTTTTGTGTATACTGCTACCTGAACTCATCTGATTATTCATCTCGTAATTAACCACACACACACGCAAGGATTACAGAGAACTTAATCTCGCTCCAGGGACCTACACACATGGTTTATTGAGAACTTAATCCCCCGCCAGGGTCCAACACAGGGGGTTTTCGGTGATGTTAATCCCGCGTCAGGGACCATTCTCATAAACGAATAAAGCATAATGTCGTTAACGTTCGTGTTGTTGGCAAATTTACTTAAAAACTCCTGTAGCGAATAGACAGACGCACGACATGATAAATATAGAAAACAATAATGTCCACAGTATTGAGATAAATCACCTTGAATACGTCTACTGTTCCATGTGTAGAATAAACAGTTTTGTTTTAGTAACCTTATATGATACAGAATATATCGCGGCAGACCATATACTCGCCATGGCCCGTATTACATATATAAATAGCAACCCAATGTTCACCAGACTTATGACTAGGATCGGGATTAACAATTAGTGCTGCAGGTAGAGTATGAATAAAGCGCGGTTGTTGATCTGCAGCATATACACCCGTAAAATGATCAGGAGGCAGATTCTGCTGTAATGCCTGCTGGAGTTCAATAGTATTTAACATTCTTCTTCTACTTAATCAGTATATATTTTTCGCTGGAATTCAATTTCCAGTTCTGAGGAGAATTGGCCGTAAATAACAGCTGTTAGCGGCGATGGTAGTGCCTGCTTAAATTGTACTTCTAACCGAACACTTCCCTATCATTGGGGACTAGTATATGATGCCGTACTGGCACTTGAATCTGGAGTTAAATCAAACACTAATAGAGTATAACCGTTAGGATACTCGGTAAGCGATATATCATTACCTTGACAATAATAATAAATACCAGAACCTATAAATTGTGTAGAATATGGTTGAATATATAGCTTATTATCAAAATCCGGCCGTAGTGGTTTAGAAGGCACTGGAGTTTCGTCGACATACAACGTAAACGTTGGAATACTGAAATACTAAAAATTAAATGGATTTGTAGTGTAACTAACATTAAATGCGGTATTAGAAAAAAAACCAACAATAATACGTTTAGGTACCAGTCCAGAATACAAATCTGAGAGTGTGGTATCCATAATACTCTGAGTCAGAGTCTCAGTCTTCACCTGCACCTTTGTTATAGGATATTTTACTCTATATTTAGGATTTTGTAAAATTTTATTTTGGGTTATTTTCACCTCAACTTTCCTTACAAATAATGTTGCATTGCTAACTAAAACTTTCCCCTCAGCGCCGACCTCACCCATGAGACAGAAAGACGGTTTGGCGGAGATGAACTTAATATGCAGCTGTACACCACTCAGCAGGAATTTCTCCTGATTGAAAATATCACCATGAATATAGCTCTTTAATTCAAAGGGCTGGCTTAATCCTGTAATAAGAACCCGCTGTTTAATACCCAAATTACTATTTTCGGCAACACTATTAGTTTGACCTGCCATATCCTTAAACCACATAGCAGTCTGAAAATGTGATGATTTGGCATTGGCATTATATTTTAGTATTTTTTCGATATACGAATGATGCGGGTAGGTATGGCTGGAGTAGCTTATTAGTTGGTTGTTCAAATATATTTGTACCTCGCTGAACATTGCGGTGAGAAAATCATTTACAGGCCCCATTTTTCTTATCCGTTGATGTTAGATCAGAACCATCAGGGTTAGTAATATTATCCTTAATATATAACATAGAGTGTGGTAAATCAACATAGTCATCACCGTGGCCGGGAACCACAAACTCAATGGGTGGATTATCAGAAATGGAGGCCAGCGGTTTATAGGGTACTGTCTTATTGGCTGAAATACTCGTTTGAGCGGCAGGCCCGCAAATAAATCCAACTTTGATTTCGTACACTCACACTGCATTTTTACTGCTATTAATACTCTTATTTGTTTATTTTTTTAATACCATATCACGTCTACGAAAGTGTAATTTTACACATACACTGCCAAACTGAAAAGGGAGTGGATTACCACTGCTCTCTCTTAAATCTATAACTACCTGGTCAAATTGTTTATGCTGTACGGGGACACTGTGCGTTTTATCAAAGATATGAACATTCTGGCACCGTACTCTTTAATATTTGTATTTACAATACGCAGCAGTGGTGCGACAGTATCACCTACCAGCTGCGGTTCTACAATATCACTATAAATATACATACGTGTGGGCAGTGATTTTTGTAGATCGGGAGGGAAGCGGGCATGATGGAACAGGGCAATATTATCTTGCTGTATATGATCAAAACCTAGTATTTTATCTAATTCGGGTGATAGGCGTACATCTACCCACTCCCCCTCTTTTCTTACTCTAGTGACCTCAATGTGTTTTACCGACGTCTTAACTTTTAGTTGTAAATTTAATTTATCACTTTTGCGATTAACGTGAGACAAGATATCGTCAAAATGATAATAATTACCGGGCATTACTGTAGTTATGTACCATTGATCTTCCTTATTCGACATGGTGCGGTAATAAATCTAATTAGTATATTTTGAGACATTCTGAAACGAACTTGTATAGTGTACCTCAACAACCGATGTTTCCCCACACACCACCTTTCTCCAACAAAATAGGATGATTTAATTTTGTAGTATACCAGGCGAGGTTATTTTGTGGGAAATATTCTATAGAACTATTACTGGGTAGGGTGAGGTAAAAACTACTACACTGCTGCTTCATAATAATTAATCAAAATTATCTCTCTTTCGCCTTCTCTTTATACCACCTGTTCGTTTAATTTTACGTTTTCCACCCACCAATACCTGATATATTTTATTTTGACCTTTATTTATTAAATTGCTTTCTGCCTCTTGCCAGCGAGATTTTAAAGCTTCTTCAACAGGTCTACTATTATCTAGTACGTCTCCAGCTAGATTAGTACCTTTACGTAAGAGTTCTTTACAAATAGTTTTTGCACCTTGTTTTATCATAGGAGACACCGTACGGAAGACATCACCAAGAAAACTACCTATAGAATAACCTTCCTGGTATGGTGCCCCTCTATATACATTATAAACACTACCAGCTTGATGCGAGTAATACTCAAAATAAGGATCATTCATTTTTTCGGCTATATACACAGCCATGACATCAGTTTTACAATATTCTATTAGTATTATTAAACACTCTTTTTTAAATATGATACAGGAATCCATGAATTAAATGAAGCTGGACAACCATGCCAGCGAACAAGTACGTGTTTACCCTTAGCTTCTAGAAATTTGTCTATTTCGTAAACTTTTGGCAGCTGTACCCCTTGTATTTCCTCTTCATAAAATGTGTCATCAATCACTTTACCATTCAGATCTTCTAACACATAAACCACTTTTTTTGACTTATAGCGAACGTGTTTTATTTAAAATATTTTCAAAGTCCAATTTTCTTTGTAACCTTTTGTAAAATGCCGTTTGGCGCGGGTAATTCGCACTGTATCACGTTTTTTAAATTTGGCCACGTTACACTAGCACTAGGTGCCACTATTCCACACTTGTTGAAACGTATTCTGGTTCACAAGGGCTGGGGCTAATTTATAGGCTGCAAGGGGTCTGGAGAATTGGGAGCTTGAACTAGTTTTGGGAGCACATCTATGTAACGATAAGTCTTTGCTGTAAAATATTTCCACATCCGTTGCTTCAGGGTACGATTCAGCCGTTCTACAATGCATGCTTTAATTTCGGAGTTTTGTGTTGTGAAAAACTGAATGTGTTGTTTCTTTCAAGTACACCTGGAATGTACTGTTAACAAACTCTGTATCTTGGTCTGTTTGTAGGCGTAGAGGTTTAAGCTTACTCATACCAAATATTTTCTTAAACGCCTTTATAATATTTTCATCAGTTTTACTGCGGACGGGCACCGCCCATGCATATAGACTAAATAAATCAATTACTGTTAAAACATACCTGTAGCCATTATTATATTTTTGTAGACTTTGCATATCGTTTAAATCGGCTTGCCACTGATCGTCAATGTTTAAACACTGAATGTGAGTTGCGTCGGAACCGTCTTCTTGCTGGTTTTTGTAATGTATACGCCGGTTGTTGTTTTAACCACTCTTCCACACGCTGTCGAGCTACTGATTTGTTTACAGCTTTCCATAATGCGCGTGCTGTTGGGAATGAAGCAGGGTGCGCAGGGTTGTTGTAAATAGCTGCCAGCTTCTTCATGGTCGGTAGTAGCGCCAGCGTTTACGTGGAGGTCCAGGCTGCTCTTCCGTCTCCTCCTCCTATTTTTTGTGTCAGTAGTGGTAAGTTTTCGTATGTAGTCTATACGTTGAGGATTCCCCAGATAGGCTAGTGGTGTGTTTGATTTAGCTAACAGTACAGCAAAAGGTTCCCAACCTATGGCCGGAGTATTTTTGTTTCGATACTTAACAAAATTAGATATTAAGTCCACTATATTGACACCAAGAATTAATTTACCAAATATGTTAACATTACCATTGGCATCCCATTGAATATCGGGATTTTCTTTTAATCTACGTAATAACTGTCTTGCTTTGAGCAAGTAAATTTCCGGAAGAGTAGCTATAATTTCATCATCATCATCATCTGTTCTACTAGTAGTAGCAACAGTAGTTGCGGCCGTCGCAGAAGTTTTTTTTAACAAGGTGTAGATATTTTTGTAACACCTCTCTATATTTTCCTATTTTTCCTCAACACTTAAATTCTTATAATTTAAAATTTGATTCATTTCATCATCGAGATTCGTTATACCCTGAAAATGGTGTAATTTCTAAGGTTAAATTGAAATGTTTTTTCTCATGCTGCATAATTACTACTTAACTAGACTAGATAACATACCCCCTAGAAGAGGGGCGAGCAAGGCAGTTAGAAAAACCCCTTTTTGTACAATCATACGTTTTTTCTTCTCTATTAGTATCGTACACCTGCGCACCAGGTATCTGAGATCTTTCTTATAGCGCTTCAACCTATTTTTATCTTTTTTATTCAGTGGCACGTTCCCGTGTAATAGATTATAGGAACATTTACAAATAGACCGAATTAATTCGGAATCAGCGTTTTGTAATATCGCCTTGCGTACTTTAGGTTTAGCCCTGGTCAAAAGTTTAAGTAAGTGAGCATTCTCCTTATTAATCGTTTTTATACACTCTATTATAGTAGAAATAAATGTTGTAATATATACAGTATTGTTATTTGTTCTTCCCCAACACCGGTACATAGACAATTAAAAGGATCAGAGGGGAAAACATAGGTTCGAACCCGGTGCTCGTTAATAGTGTTTTGTTTAAAATCAAGCAACAAATAGCCTTGAGTACCATGGGTTGCATCCTGATAGGCTTCCTTTATAAATTTTGCGTTGACCAGATACAGCTGCCGGGCCAGGTAATTAATTTGTGCCTGATCTCTGGAGTTCTTAAAACACACCAAAACTGTTTAGAGAAACATCACGCATACCTCTGGCGGTGTTTTTTATAATAACGTATTATATTAATACACAATAACCAAGTATGTAACTATGAAATAGAGAGTGAATTTATAATACAGTATTATATTAATTCCTGGTAACAACAACTATTAATATGCAACTATAAAAAATACGGAGAAAATATTTCTGTATTAGCGTATTAAACCCACTCAATCTGCAAAAAATAAAAAATATTATAGTTGTTAAATTTACAGCTGGGGTTGCAACAATGATAATGATAATAATAGGACTAATTCGCTAGCAAACACACGCGCCCTTATAACTCTACTGAAAACTGCATGTCAATATGTTGCATCGTTTACGAAATATAGTCAATTCAATATTCGACCTTTGACCTCGAGGTCACCAGTTTTTTCATATTTGCCACTCAATAATCTTAATTTATAATCGAAAATTCTATGTGAATATGTTACGGCGTTTACGAAATATAGGCAATTCAATATTTGACCTTCGACCCCGAGGTCACCACTTTTTTCATATATGCCACTCGACGGTCTTAATTTATAACCGAAAACCGCATGTCAATATGTTGCATCGTTTATGAGATATACACTGTTCAATATTTAACCTTTGACCTAAAGGTAAAAAACGGCATAGCCTTTTGCCACCTTATACATCCCTGTTCTGGGGTTAGGTTGGGTACAGCGTTCATCGTATTCTTTTACGAAATTTCGCGAGCAATACGCCCTTGAAATAGGGAGGGTATCGCCGGGGCCCTCTCATACGCCACAGGACGCTGTGCACTATTAGCGAGCCAGTGGACAATACTGTACATGCAGTCAAGACAGGGCACAACTCGTAAACATACATTCCAGTTGAATAAAATATATTCACGGTACAAATGTGAAAACCGCATCTCAATATGTATCGTGGTTTACGAAATATACAAAATTAAATATTTAATCTTTAACCTCAAGGTCACCGTTTTTTTCGTAGATACTATTTAATACCCTTACTCCAAATGTGCAAATTGCATTTCAATGTTTCATTGTTTACGCAATATACAGGGTTAAATATTTAAGCTTTGACCTCAAGGTCACCATTCGAAGGTCTTACGCCATAATTAACAACTTTTGACCTCGCGGTAAAAGAAGTCGTAGCCATTGTTCTGGGGGGTTAAGTTAAATATAGTACTACACCACTGAATGCCAGGCAATATTGCCAGCCCCTCACGTATAGGGTGGTGTGTTCTGGTAGGTCAGGTCAGGGTACAGTGTTCTGGTATTATAAATAGCCCGTTTACTGCCCACGTACAAGCCCTGTTTAGGCAGTCTATTTGGAGCAAAAGCCCATTAGCCTTCAACCAGTGTTTGTGTGATTAAACTATTTATTATACCTAAATATTACAACCTCACACTTTTAATAACACATACTATATGGGAAATGCACGTTTTACAATGCTACATCTAAAAAAAACTAGTAAATATTCTCCCCCTCAATCCACTGTTAAAAGCACTAACGTCGTACATCCAACACTAATTGCACTCGCACACGAAGTGGCGTCTGTGAATCAGAGCAATGGGTAATTCGTAACAGGGCAATGAACTTGTGTACGTAATTGCTAGCCTCCAACCATGCTCCTTTAATAGCCTCCCCACAAGGTGCCTGAATATGCTCGTGTGATATCAACAAACTCAGAATTTAGCTAAATTTATCGTGGTTCCTAACTGGCAAATTTTTGTCCCATCTTTACCAAACTTCGGAATTTGGTAAATTGTAATTAAAATCGACAGGGGGTTACCATGCTGGGGGTGTTTTCAACAGTTTGGGAGATATTGGGCCTAATGTGGTCCTATTGCCAAAATTTGTCACTTCTTTACCAAACTTCGGAAGTAGGTAGATTATGAAAATCGATAGGGGGTGTTTTTCGATTTATTTTTTCAATATTTTCAGCCGTTTCGGAGATATTGGGCCTAATGTGTCCTATAGCCAATTTTTTATCCCATCTTTACCAAACTTCGGAATTAGGTAGATTATAATGAAAATCGACAGGGAGTTACCATGCTGGGGGTGTTTTCAACCGTTTCAGAGATATTGGGCCAAACGGCCAGAAAAGGAGCCCTAGCCTTTTATGAGCGCGAAAATTAAATAGGGGATGCGAGAAATATCAGCTAGTCTAGAGGACGTGTAATCTGTGCTATGATAAATATATGGATGCACCCCTATGTTCATAATCTCTTTTATGTTAAATAAGGGTTGCGAAAATGTGTGTGTGTGTGTCTACTATGTTAAATAGGGAGTTAAAAATGTGCTCGTAGCCTTTTATGAGAATGTGAAAAAGAGGGGCCGTAATCTCTCCTATGTTAAATAGGGGTTACGAAATTATGCTCGTAGCCTTTTACAGAATAATGCTATCTTATAGGGTTAAAAACAAGGTCGTAAAAGAGAATAAAAAGTCACTACATCTGGTTACAAAAAAGTAAGCATATCTGGTTCCGAAAATTTAGCCAAAGGTGCCTAATTTAAGACAAGGTGTCCCCCCACTCTACTATTATCGGACAAGTCAATGCCAAATATATGTATGGATATGTAACCATTATCCAACTGAATGGTTATCAGGAATTCACTGGAATCAAAGGGAGCTTGAAAACCCCAATTTTGCATGGTATTAGGATCGGGATTGACAATGGCTACTTCTTTGACGATGTAATCCTCATTGCCGGTTTGATCAAAGGCTGAGAAATGAATTATCGCAAGCATGCTGTCGCCTACTCACTACTGAGAGTAGGTATCTGTTCACAGAACCTTTTATACCATTGCTGACACTTTAAAGAGTATTATCGGTGTAAATATTACAGTATTAAGGCGTGTATTGGAAGTATCCCCTGAGTAGTTGAGTACGGTTTCCAGGTAGGCCCGCTAGGGATACGTGCCTGATGAAGATGAAATAATCTTATCATTGAGGGAAATATCAACTGATGAAAACAGTGAATGTAGGTAATTATTAACGGATGCAACGTTATCACCCGCGACAGCTAGTGAACCAGCTACAGCTACTGCTAGATTCCCCCCGGCAGCGGTTTGAATCTTACATTTTACGTAGAAGTAAAGGTATGCTGGATGGATATACTCGGACGTGTCTAAAGGAATAACAAACTCAATGGATCCTTCGGATATGAGTGTCGAGATGGCGCGGTATTCCACCATTCGTGATGATTCAATGGCTGTTTGTGTTATAGGTACAGATACCAAATCAAATTCATTGGTACAGCACTCTTTACTATCCGGTGTAAGGAACGACATGATGTTTAACTAAAAATATCACGTGCGTGCTTGCATGTACGTTTGCGTCAGTTTACTGGTGGTGCGATACGTCTTCGTGGTCCTCGTTTCGCGCCCGTCGTCTACCGCTCCCGGTAAACAACTGACCCAACTTTGTTTCCGCCTTTGTCTTTAAAGCCGATCCCGCATCCATGCCTTTACTGATTCCTTAACGGGACGATTTTTTAACACATTCCAGCGACTTGGATGCCTGTCTGTAGTGCCTTGCGGCCCACGGCCTTGGCACCCTGTTTGATGAATGGCATTGCAAATCAAAACAAACCACGGAATAAAGTTCCGATACCGTGACCCCGTTGATGCACAGGTCCTGCGAAATATGGGATTCAACATCCGCGATGTGCAGCCACTTTCATGTCGAGAGACGCGTAAATTAAAGTGTCACCGTCAATGTTCCGGATGCGAATGGCAAATCACGTCCAGCATGGTCTTTCAGTAGGATTTCAATGGTATCGAAACTTAGTTTTGCTAAAGGAAAATAATGAACATTTTCGAACGAAATGGTTTGCACTTTCCCGTGATTTGTATCGCACATGGCTACAATACGTAGTAATGGTGCTTTGGTATAGCCAACGTATTGCGGCTGAAGCAGGCCGTATACACAAACACCTGTTGCGGATACCCAATACTCAGGTAGGGTTGTTTCTGTATGGTACCTGTCTTTACGATGTTTACGATTGGTTCGAATCCTTATAGAAATGAAAACAGGGGTGATAAACCTATCGCCTGTATATTGTCTGTCGTTGTGACTTGGACCACATTCGCATAGGAGAATTGTATCCATGGTGTAATGGTATTCATCTCGTCCAATAATCGTTGGATGGTAGAATAATAGAAGAATAATTTCACCTTGGTACCATCCTTTATATCGAACCAATAGATATTTTCCCCGTCGATCACATTATGACATGTAAGTGGTATGTGTAGTTCACTCAGTCCAACCGCCCACGATGGATCATTCAGGTGTATGTGATGGTTGAGCATGTTACGGGAATGTATCGGTGCATTCTTGGTATACGTTTGTGTACTTGCAAACGAACTGAGTGTAATGTAGAAACTGTCTTCTGTACTTTCGGATATCACGGTTTGCGTTTAAAGTGTAGCGTAATGCTTGACGTTCCAAATTGAAATGGCATATTTGGCCTCGTTCATCTTTTAAGTCTACGTGGAGTGCATCGAAATATTTCTTTATCACCTTTATGTACTGCGGTCGATTAAACGCATACGACTGGATTTGTCAGTACTGGTACGCATGCACACTGATTTTACGAATCACCTTCCCCATATACGGTTCCGTTTTGACGATATCCAAACATACGTTGATTTCGGATGGGATATTCACATCAAGATTACATTGATATGGTGCAGCAATGGTGACGATGATCGGTCATTTCCGTCGACTATGCGGAAAATAATGTATGCTGTGATTCTCCGTTTGGATCCTGACTAAATCCAAGGAGGTTTCGTAGTCCCGGTATCATGCTAATGACGTAATGCCGTTTAGGATATCGACTATGTTAAATGAATAACCCGATTGCGTGTAAAATCATAGTGCAACATACGTGGATCGTCGATGGCATTTTCAATGTCAGCGTTCTAATGCGCGGATCATCACCGACATCGTCAACGTTATGTTCCTCGGCCGACTCTAGTTCGGTACATTACAGTGACCTTGAGTGACTCTGCAAGTGCTACGCGTAGACGTTCGTTTTCATTTTCATTTTCCTTTCCCTTCTTCAGTGCCTGTTCCCGCTCTTGTGCCTTTAGTGTTTGTGGAATACTTACCAGCAACGTTGGCACGGAATCATAGTACCTGGGTAGAATTTTAATATTACATTGCGTTATCTTTTTACCTTGCATGCACAACGATTTCCTCGTCGTGTGGAGGATTATAAAAACTCCAGGGGATACGTACACTGGTTAACCCAACCACCGAATCTCCAGTGAGATGTATGGGTTGTATTAGTTTAGTTGTATTGGACGCTGTGGCATTATTATTAAATACGTGTGCACTTGCATTGGACACTAAGGTTACATAAAACTCATCCGCTTGTGTAAATGACGTCATGCTTCTGACTGAATGGTTTGTCTGCGTAGCCAGCTATTCATACTTGACGGGTACCCTAACCATTTCACATAAACCCAACCTTTTCTCCACTTCAACACTTTTTCGATAAGGTAAGTTGTTTGCCTTCCTACAAGCACCTTTTGCAGTTCCTGTTTATAGAAACTTCCCTTGACGGGATCACCGTTCCAGTCTTTGATTTTATATGTTACCGATGTACATTTATTGCATTTTTCTACAATGAAGATTTCGCGTGACCATTTGGGTAAGTATCCCTTTTCGAGTTTATGTTTATATTTACTTACACGTACGTACTCCCCCGACTGCAAATTACATACTGGTTTCCGTTTTTGTTTGGTACCGTAGAGCGTGTGCCGTGCCTGATTTACATTGGCATCATTCACGTCACTAGGTGCCATTTTTAATTGTGGAATGTGTTGTGTGATTATAACTATTTACGAGTTCGTCCAGTACATCAATGTACCGGTACGTATTTTCCGCTATAAATTATTTGTACTTTTTCTCCTTCAGTGTCCGGATAAAGCGTTAGAGAAGCGCAGCTTTCATTTCCGAATGTATACTATAGTGATTTACCTCATACTTGTCATATACTCATTTCACGTGTTAGTTGTAGAATTCCATACCCAGATCCGTTTGACAATGTGCTAACGGTTGTTTTAGCGTTTTTAGAATGGATGTAATGGCTTCAGCAAAAATGGGTCCCGTTTTATTTTTGACAGGATTACAAGTCGCATACCATGCACACACAGCAATTGAACATAAGATGTATCTGTACTCATCATTATACCTTGCCACGTTTTGCATATCCGCTAAATCCATTTGCAGTAATTCATTGGGTCCACTCACATAATAGTTTTTACGGAAAAGTTTTACGTACAGGTGCATGCTATGTATATGCGTCCTGTGATGCTAACAATTTCTTAATGGTTCGTGCGGAATTGCCCGTTTTTCGTTTTAGTTTTGCTATACTTAATAGAGACACTGGATCGTTAAAGGTATAATAATCTTTGGATATGGACATGATTAAAATTTATAAAATTAATTTTCGAAATATGGTACTCCGTTTCTTTGACTTGGCTTTGACCTTCCTTGCTTTTGGGAAAGTACGTTTTTTTGTTTTCGAATCTTCCGAATGGGCACTGCACCCGCCCCAAAAAGAAAACTAACTAGTTCTTTCCGAATATTAAATTCCTGGAGGACTTGCTTGAATACCAATGGGATGGCAGGATGGCCGTTTCCTTACCACCTCATTAACAAGATCGATGATATTTAACCCTGGAACGATATTTCGATCTAATTACCACACCTGTTCAATACCAACTGGTACGTTTGGATGCCTGCATTAGGCTTAATAAGGCACCTGTTCTGCGACTAAGTGTTTTTGGTACTGAATCGAGAAGTAACTGGAACAATGGTTTGGAGATAGTGTGCCTGCCGACGGGTCGAAATCCAGTAGGGGTTATGCGATTGGTTTATGTGCTTGTGGGATGTGTTGCAAGTACCTGTGCCAGGCCTGTTGAAACATTTTCCATTCTTCCTCTGCTGTAATGTCAGTTCGTTGTAATATATTTTGCATTTCGTTATCTAAACGTGCTTGATGTGATTCGGTAGATTTTACGGTGGATGCCATTTGTGCTGTTGCCGGCTCAGGCACTAGGATAATTTTTGGAATTGTGATGATGCCATACTATCGATTAAAGAGACTTCCCGTGACTGCACTTAAGATTGGTGCTAATTGTAACGGAAGTAATGCACCACCTTTTTGTAGTAGTCGTCGTCGACGTCGTTTTATTCTACTCTTTGCAACGGACAGGGCACCTAGCGTCTTCCTGTGGTGACGTAGACGATGCTTCTGGCGTGGAGACAAGCGAATGTTGCCATTTATTGTTTTTTTCACCTGTGTGATTGTACGTATAAGTCCCCCAGATGCTTTTTGTAGGATAAGTTTCCTTTTCCTCCCTTTGCATTTGCAAAATGCACGAAACTCACTCCTGTAATGCTTTAGGATTGACATTTTACTATCAACTGATCGTAATAGGGGTATGCATGTCTTTACATGTGCGGAGATTTGCATGGTCTCATCTGGAAATATATTTGTACGTAGTCGTAACGCATCGGTGTTTGCTGCGTTAAATCAAACATGAGGTAGCTATGTGGTTTCTCCGTTGCTTTTTCAAATACTTCAACACCTACACTATGTCTAGGCATAATTTGCCTTGCAAGGTATTCGATCCGTAATTTATCACGTGGGTTCTTGAACACCACGAAATAATGTGCATTTAGAGAAATATCACGTGCATGCTTCCCTTTTGGGAATAGGTTCTGCACAATAAAGATGACAGGTTTATATGATGGACGTATTTCGAAAATGGTTTGAAATATCTCGGTTTGTTTCATTCATGAGATCGTCAATGATAATTAGTGAATTGCGTTGAATTTCGAACGTATCCATATCTGGAATCCCATGGTAGAATTTAATATTGGGAATGGTTATGTTTGGTACTGCCCCTCCGTAGCACCAAACGATTTCATTGAACTTTAATGTAAATATTTTGTGTTTCAGTAATTTATTTACGAAGCAAGTCTTACCAGTCCTCATTGGCCCTGCTATTAAAACCGTTGCTGGGTGTTGTAGTGGCAACATGTCGCTTGCTACAAACGGATTGCGATAGTACATTTCCCTTCTATATCATCATGCTCACGAAAAAAACTCCCTACTATCACATCCATCCATACCTATGTACTGTCTTTCAAGAAAGTAAATCCCACTTGTTGGAGGCGCTGGATTAGAATTTTCCCACTATGAAAAATTTTGCAAAGCACATGCACACGTGTAGTGCACACGGACACTTTCAACTACTTGTACTCAGATTCTTTGATAGATTGTTTCGTTTGTATATTCCAGAATACTTCTCATACATAGCAGACATAGTAATAAAAGATAATATAGAGAAAGGACAATCCTATTCGATAATAATAAAACAGAAACATATTCATTACTTAAAAATTATCTGGTAGCTGTAATGAGAAAAACATTTTCACTACACTAACCATGGTGTAGTGGTTAGCGAGTTAGCGTTCTACACGGAAGGTTTTGAGTTCGAATTCCCGCATTTCTCTTTACTTTCTTTTTTAAGCGAATATTTCTTCAACACATTCAGAAAATCACCTTTGTTCTTCAGCTATAACTAACCATTCTATTTGTAATTGCAATGAAATACATTTTAAGTTTGTAAATTAACAGCTTTAAATTCGATATTATTCATAATGTTTCGAAGTCTTTATGAAAATTATGATTGGTCTTAGTGACTTCTATATTACTGTCAATCATGTGTTATTTATTTTATTTATGAAACATCAATTTAAGGCAGCAGAAAATAACAACGATAATACACAGTAGCACAGTCTAACCCGTAAGGTGAATTAATTGCAAACGCATTTTACAACCAGGAGAAGCACACAACTCGTTCTTTCCCTCGCGTCTCCCAAATAAATGTTGGCCATTTCTTACTAGATGGCTCTGTCCTTAGCATAGATTTGCATTCGCCCGAAAAACAAAAGCAATCTAGGTTCAAATTTCTTTAGTGGAGAGTAGCTTCGAATTATCATTTTTGTATTTCGTTTCTGTGTCATATCTTTTCATGTTATAATGTTTAATGTTTTTTGATTTTCATTCCATTTTGTGTATTGTATTTTCGTTCCCTGTTGCTAGAGATAAAAATCAAAATTTTGCTTGCCTGAAAATTGGCAATATATGAAACAGAAAGCTGTCACGTGTCCAACATATTTCTCAAATTTTCAGCAAATCTTGCGTATTAAACCCGTGAGTCAGTTGTGGGACTACCTGTTAAGAGCAGCAAGCGGACATTTCAGGTGAGATTGGGCGTAAACTACTTAACTAAGAAGATACTCTTAAACACAACGTGCACATCATTTATAATAGAACATATTTTATTATAGATGGATGACACCAAAGAAAGATAGTAAGAAATATTTATTTCAGCAATGCGAACATGAAGGAAAGTTATCATGTAATGAAAAATTAACAGGAAATATTTGTAGAATTAACAGGGAATATTTTGAAATTTTGAGGTATTTATTCTTAATTTCGAAGGAAGTCGTTTAAAAAAATGCAAGTTTATAGTTTTAGGTCCCCTAAACCGCTTTACTTAACAACGTGGATTATAGAATTGGAATTTTGTTTAAGACCTTCAGACAACTTTGGCTTAAGTTACATGTAATATATAAGAGCATTCCAAATACAGGGCTTGCCTGAGAAATTTGGCCAGAATTCTTATTAAGCCTTAGCATACAAATGTTAGCTTTCTCATTACGAAATTTACTTAAATCAGAAAAAAACTAAAATTATTTTGCAAGTGTTAGAACTAAATAAATTAGTAACAGTAATATTTGCATTTTAGCTTCCTAATAACAATCCAGAAAATGAGTTAGAAACTATGTTAAATTTCAGTCCAAGAAATCTTTTATATAACTTGAGCGATGGGAAACAAATTACACGTAAAGGAAGAGACAAAACTCCCTATGCACTGTTCATTTACCCTGAAGTTTGACTTTTTCCTCTCTTTCGAAGAAGAACGTACGCCACGTATAGATCAGACTCAAAAGAGACAGAGCAGGATTTTCTTACCTAATATTTGCAATGGGACTCGCAAATCGCCATACAAAATTTTATAGACTAGGTCAAGAAAGGTGTTACTAATTATAACAATTATTTTGATACATAAATATGATTTAGTTTAATAATATATTTACAAGCTCGATCTTCTTTTCCGGAATCGTCGTCGTCGTGGAGGCAAAGGACAAATTGAAAGAAATTCTGTTATTCGTACTCGTCACAAGTTAATTATTGCGGGGATCGAACCCAACCCCTAGTTCATTTCACAACATCAATCGGGAATGTACCCATTGTACGTGTAAATTCAAATGAAACCTAACACACATTAGCGACTTACAACCCAAACTTGCACACCTTCTCATGGACAAACCTAACACATTGCACGTAGCGCAGCTTCCCAACACATGGGAGTGCACTATACTGAGATTTGGGAGGAAATCTTGTTTACTAGGAAATCTTGCAGGCAACACCAGGGTTAGCACTAGCTCACTTGACTCCTCGCTTGTATTCAGATTAGCACCATTCGAGCAACGCATACTTTGACTCCTATTCTTGTGTGCAAGTGCTGAAACAGACATGAGATTAGTAAATAAATTCCCAACTCAGGTTTAAATCGCGAGCCAGGTGTTGTTAACGTCGGTTTGACTTCAAATAATACGCGTACAAGGACATATTTCGGCCAAGTCTCCTGTTGCCCTCTCTACAATCTCTCACACATATTCTGTCTTCCAGATTCTATCTCCAACTTTTTTAAAAATTGCACCAAGTCAAAAACACTATTTATCTACTAAGTTTGAATTCGCCGCGTTACTGGTGAGAGGTTCTCCGGGAGAGGTGTTGATCATTCCAATAGCTGAGTCGTTCCGTTTTGATATGCCAGAGACCCGCTAATATAAAACCGAACCCAGCAGACGAATTAGAAAAGAAAGAAAACGAAACGGGGTCCCACTCAAAATTATCCTCTAACTCCAGCTTTTGGACTCGCCCATACACTTGGCCTCAATTCCCAGCCTCGACTTCTCTGGTAGCTGAAATGATAAAAAGCTCATACACGATTATACAAAGAAACCGGCTGAGTCCAGTTACACAGGATTTTTTCCATCGATGCACCCGTCTCTGGAGCACTGGACATACAAGAAATAGCAACTTTCCAGCTATGTAAAAAATTAACATTGGAAACTTAAATTCACTTACTCATTACATATTAATATAAATCAAAAGCCCCTCATAACATTTAGAATCGTAACATTCAGAAGATAGAAGTAAAGTAGTGGTATGATCGACCATAAGAAGAGGGGAGAAATCAGAAAGAAAAATATAACATAACGAAATAATTTACATATAATAAAATTAATGTAGCACACACTTACATAATGATAGGCGGATTTTATAATTTTCATATTAGAGGAAAATTGGTTGCATCAACCATTTGTGTCTGTTCCATGTATATAGAAGTCACATTCTTGAATGACAGTTATAAATGAATTAATGGAAGTCGAGTATTTTTAGCATTGCTTACTAAACACACACGTTGATATATGTGGTTTGGAGTCAGCGATTCCGCCAAAATTTTCAGTTTGGATTGGGGTGTAAAGTAAAAATGGGGAGAGTGTAAGCGGAGTTTTGCACGGTTCTACTGATTTTTGGCCGAGAATTTGGGAAATGACACTTCCACAGCAAGGGGAGTCTGGCGGGATCAGTGTTCGGAGTCTACGTTAAACTATAGGTCTCGTACTTGGGACGTCCTTTCTATCTGATTGAAGGCAATGACAACCACCATCGGCTTAACCTGCCCAGGAAGTTTCGGGTAATACCTGCCCTCGGGCAGAACACACACAATTATCTTTATTGTAAATTCGCCGCTTTTACCTCTTGCTTTAGCTCGCTGCTTATATATATAATTCACAGCCATATTCAATTCACTATTGGATGAGGTATCTCCCATAAGAAAGAGTTTGTCTGCTGCTCCCACGCTGACCAGACGTGTTGGTAGAGGAGAAAGGAATCTCTCAACTATGATCGCCACTGTCTTTTATTCACAACACTCCCCAAATATTGCATCATGATGCTGGATGGGCACAGTTCCAGACCCTCTTGCTTTGAAATAAAACCCTTGGCAGAGGCGGGAATCGAACCCGAGACGCCACGGTCAGGAGTCCGAGTGTGTGTATGTGAGTGTGCAAAACTAAGTGTGAGAAAGAATTTTAAACTATACTTTCTTTTTAAACTGCAGTCCAGTGATCGATCTATGCAATTTATAGAGAGGAGAAAGAATATTTCAAACACAATAGAATGCCGTATTTGACTAGGGGCAGATTTCGGAACACAGAGCTAAGGATATTTCCAGAGAGAAGGAAATCCCAACCAATCGCACTACAAATCGAACACTAAACTGCACTATAATATAAGAACAGGAAAATTTTGTAACACCTAAGGTCTCTGATAAAAAAGGTTGGTAAATTTTATTTATATTTGCGCCAGTCTAGTAACTTTGGACTGCGGCCTGTCACGATTCACCTTTAGCAGTTAAAATTCACACCCATGCCGGAACTTGAACCCGGGACCTTCGAGGCGATGGCCTAACGCCGCAGACTACTCGGCCATTCGAATTCAGGTCTATAATAAAGCACGTGACTCTAAATAAACATCGTATTCATCTGTAACATGTTATTAACGACATTTATGCAAAGTGGTTCATGAATTTTTGATTACCCCTGTAGAAATTTACACCATATCAGAGCCACTTTACATTTAATAAATCGAATTAAGATTGTCTAGAACTTTGATAACTGAATAATTTTCTGGTAGTTTTGTAAGGTTATGAAAAGCAAGTTTACCAGGTGCTTGATTCTTTAAATTTATTTTATTTTAAAAGTCTTCGACTACATCTGGCGCACATTTTTTGAGAATGTATCGGGTTATGGTCATCTTGGTTTTCAGAATTCACTTTTTAAAAATCCTTAGCGAATCTAAGCACTGTTTAGAAACTAGATAACAATCCTAACGATTTTTGATATAAAGACGTTTTGGATTACAGCCATGTTGGATAATGTAATTCAAGATTTTTATTGCATAGTTGAACTCAGGGACCTTTGAAATTTTAAAATATGAAATTTCATGAAATCAAGTTTCAAGTTTCCGCCGTGAGGGACACGTAATTTTTCAGTTCAGAATCATATTCAGCGACCATAGGAACCCTGAGATAAGAAATTTAAAAAAATGGGATTTTAAAATGAAAATGCATCCTGTTGCTCCTGTCTTAATTTCGGCAATTAATTCTTTTCAGTTAAATATTGACTGGAGTTCCTATATATTAAATTGCACTAAAACTGGGCAGGTTTCAAAATGAGCACTGTCTCTTCCACACATGTTTTCGGGGGAACTTTGCCCCCTTGGGTTTTCAACAGCCCCCCGAAAGAGTTAGTTTCAACACTTGTATTACTAATGCGTATTCTGAAATACGAATATAATAATAGCACTTTCGATAAATACTGTTCATGTTAGTTTGAGATTAACTAAAATAATACGACATATTTGGAAGTAAAATTATTGTTGTTTTATATTTTTAGCACATAGGACTCAATATGCATTATTTATAATTTTCGTAAGACTTGATTTAGGCCCCCTTTCCTAGCAAAATCTTCTGAAAGAAACACTGGCCACACCGATTATAATGTAATTGAAGGCAAAATATTGATCTTTGTAATTCAATCATTTAAACTTCCGAAACGATTCTAGCATATTTTCGATTTCCCAGATATGAAAAATATGAAATTTCACTTCAATCAGATACTGACAAATTGAAGTTTTGATCTGGCACCATCTTGCATTTTTGGATAGAAATTTCTTAGTTTCACGCTTTAATCAGACTTTACGGTGATTCATTGTGTACTGGAATCGTAGAGAAAAGGAAGAGCATTCGCTTGCAGCGCGGAGGGTACGCGGTTCGAGCCTTTCTCAAATCAATGTCGTCTTTTTCTCTAGTAATATGTAAATTCTATGTGTTACTGGATGCTTTTTACATGTAAATGAATGTTAGTGTTATGTAGCTTTTTGTTTCCCCTTCATATTCTTCATTTTTACTCCATTTATTTAAAAATAAGCTAATTTACATGTTTAGCAGATTTTGTGTTGTATCTTTACATAAAAACAAACAGTATGAAAAAATAATAAATTAACAGTTGCATAACATTTACGGATATGATGATGATAATAACAATAATACTTATTATTATTATTCATGAAGTGCTATCCACTTAATTTAAATGAATGAAGCAAAAATGAAGAATACGAATTAAATAGCAAAAAGATACATAGTAGTGGCATAAAGCATACTGTAACACAATTTACTAGAAAAGGAAAAGTAAGATGACAAGGACTCGAACCGCGAACCTTTCGCATGTCAACTGAGCGCTCTTCAATTAATACCAGCAGCAGCACCTAAATTTTACACGTCTCACACGACTTTTGAAGCCTTTTCATTGGAACAGGGTCTCACCCAGAAGCAGTGCGTAGTCAAGGGGATTAAACAAAAGCACGGATTTCAACAGGATATACATATATATACTGTATATATATATATATATATATATATATATATATATATATATATATAAAGAGGGAGAGGAGAGGAGAAGAAGAGAGAAGATATGCAGTCCCATTTTCCAAATGGGGGTTTCTAAATAAAACTAATCATACTAAATGATTCACATGAAGCTATTTCAAAAACATCACAAAAGAAATGGCTTCTTAGCTGATAGTAAAAGTTCTTAATCCCCTTGTCACTTCCATGAAAATAGTTTAAATTTCTACCAAATAAAAATGTTCCGATTTTCTATCTAATTTTAATCGAAACTTCTTCTAGGGCCAAGAGATTTAACACTGGTAGGGACGAAAAATAATTTGTCAGGGTGAGAAACTGCTATGGCGGTAATCTCGGGCATCCCTCCCTATGCTAATTCGTACACTGCCCAGAAGTAGGAATATCAGATTCTGATATCTTACTGCTAAGAAACTTAGCACACATGGGCCGAAAAGCTCTTTAATAGGAAATCTCTCCTGAAATTCGAAATATTGCTATATTTGTATTAACGTTATGGCCGAACTGCTCAAGTAGCAAATAGTGTACGAAAACATTTTCCAAATTACACAAAATTATTTTAAAGATCTTACATCTTTCAAAGAAAATATCTTTTACAATGTGTTCTATATGTTTTAAAAATAATTTGAAAATCTCCTGGAATTCACCACTTGACAACATATTTTAATAAGCACTAGAAAGAAATTTTAGTACATAAAAAGTGATTGTGTTGAAATAATTTCTAAAATAACGTTAAAAATTATTTCACAGTTTTGTTTTAAAAATGTATAATATGACTCCTTTTTTAAGACTTACATGGGTTTTTGAAAAGAAGTAAATATTTTTTCTAAAATAATTTGATACTTGTTTTTAACTGCTAGAAACAGCTTTCTTTATTTATTACTAAGGTATGGTAATCACAACGGTAGATTATATTTCATAGATGAAGCATTTTCTCGGAAAATTTTAGCATTGCACTAAAATAATACAAGAAGTCCGATTTGTTAATTTTGCAGTAGTGGGTCGTATAGCTGCCAAAGATGCTTGTTTAAAAATAACTCATTTTTAAAAAAATTCATGACGTTTATGTATTAGCGTAATTTTCGGATTTTAAAGGAAGTCTAAACGAGATTAACGCTTTATAGCTATTACAGTTCATCTATGATCTTGACAGGAAGGTAGGCATTTTACAAGGTTCAACCGCTGAACTTGCTGATAAGAGCTTAGAGAGAGTATTTCTGACAGTGAGACTCACGCGACTATAACGTATACAAGCTGATGTAACTCTTCTTACCCATGACCCATTTCAGTTCAAGTGACGGCTGGTACATCTTTATCTACACGAATTTACTGAAAGTTCTCAATAATATATAGTTTGGAAAAAAGATAAAGAAGACAAGCGGTTTCGATCCAGCGACCTTCATGAAGAATGTCAGCACCTAGCCCACTACACTAGAGAGTAATTGCTTTTTTTATTTACTTTTCGAATAGATCTAGTATTACTTGCTTACACACACACGTTCGCACTGTTCCCTTTCTTGTCTATTTCCTTTTTTGTTTTTCTATTTTGCCCTTCCTATTAACACACATTTAAACGTCTGTATAGTATGAGAATTTTTTGCAATATATCTCTTCTATATTGCTGCCACAGTAACTTGAAAATTAAGCACTAAACATGCGTTATGTTTGGCAAGAGCTTAATTTTTAATGCGGAGACTAGTTTCCAATATACTCACCACGGCATTCGATTTACTTTCTTGAAAGACAGTACGTATTTACAGACTATAAATTAACAACACACACACACAGGTCTGTCCGTTAGTCATATCTGTACCCTTAGGGCAGAGTCTTATACTCCGTTACCGTTACGTCACGTATAGTCGACGTTTACTCGTGGTCATTTCTGGGGCTTGCTCTCTGTTCTAGAATCAATGATAAACCCTGGCTTCCTCCGGATATTATTCGGGGAGAATATAATTTTGCGTCCGGTCTTTTTTAGTAACGAAATCATAAAAATGTTGAAAATCAATTTCTTCTCGAGTCTGAAAGTTTAGGGTGATCCCGCGAATTTTCAAAATTTCCCCGACTTCCCCAGTTGCCAAATTGCGTAGCTGGTACGTGTAATTCTTGGGTGCCAACCCAAAGAACAGTAACATTTCCCACCCGCTAAATATTTCATCGGTGAGTTCCTCGAGGTAATTCCCGGTGGTTAGCAAGGGTCCTTCACCTTTCCTTTCAATGAATATGACTGAATATAGTGATGAGCGCAAGAGTCTTGGTCTTGCATGCAAGACCAAGACCAAGACCAAGGGGTCAAGACCAAGAACAAGACCATACCTGCAAGACCAAGACCAGCCTGCAAGAGTCTTGCACACGCACTATTAGAATATTCTTAAAACGTGGAAAGGAAGGGGAAATCATTATATCCTTTACTTGAATTTCTTTGGCTTCTGTAAAAATACCGCTCCAGTGAATGTGTTCCCAGTTGTGCAAACCGTGTGAGTGGATCTGAGAATCATGCCGCTGTTACTGTAGCATACTAAACTAAATTTACACTGTACACTAAACTTACAATAGAAGGAAAAGTTTCTGTTAAGGGCCAAGTAAAGCCAAGATCTCCGACAAGAGATGGCAGCACTATCTCTGTATATGTCTAATATATTTTTCATTGTTGAAAGAGCTTCATTGTTATGGACATAATAACAATGATCAAGATAGAAAATGAAAAATCGGCACGGATAGAACTCTTAAATTACTTATGAACTTTCTTCCCTGAAGGTCTGAACTCTCTAGGATTGAATTTGTAGGAGCAACATTGAAATTTCGTGCAACGATAAAAATACATTAGACACATACGGAGATAGTGCTGCCATCTCTTGTTGAAGATCTTTTCTTTACATTCAACTTAAGGATAATTTGGATAAAGGGCAAAAGGAAATCTGATGGCCTGGCTTTTGTGATGTTAGGTTTGTCGTGGTATGATCTATTGATTCAGATCAAGGTGGATCATGGTCCGTTCGGAGTCTGCATTGATTTATGTAACCAAGGCATTGTGTTCTAAGCTACTAGTCGATTTTATAAAATGTGTGTTGATATGTGTTACTGAAAACAGTTCTGTTTATGTGTTATGCTACGGAGAATTGAGTCTGAAAGTGAAATCTGTTTATATTGAAAAACAATTCATTATGCTTATTTTTATTTTTAGAACTTGTTAATTCAATATAATTAGTATTATTGTTTAACTGTTT
Source organism: Lepisma saccharinum (assembly GCA_022664845.1). NCBI lineage: Eukaryota > Metazoa > Arthropoda > Insecta > Zygentoma > Lepismatidae > Lepisma > Lepisma saccharinum. The sequence continues at coordinate 39,704 of JAGDQP010002059.1, read as the reverse complement.
CATTTTAAAGTTCAATTTCGAATATTTATAAAAATAATCAAATCAGTTGTGTTTTCTCGTGCTTACCAGTTATTTAAAATATTTAACTTTCAAAAAATTAATAGTAAGCATGTATGTTAAATAAGATGTTTGAAACAAATATAAGATGTGACATGTTAGACGACAATTTTTTTTGGTAAGTATTTTGAAAAATGTTTACTGTTCAAATTATTAATTATAATTTTAGTTTGTAATTTAGTTATGACAATATTTCTACGGTAAGGGGTATTGACAATGTACGTAAACGAAGAGAGCGCAGGAGAAGCGAGAGTGTTGCAGTTTTGTTCAGGAGAAGGGATGAAAAATGTACGTACGAAAGTAAAAATTCAAATTGTATTATTTAAAATGTCCGTATTAAATAACCGTGTAGTCGATCAGTGGTTTAGCGATTGCAAGCGCCCTAGGTCCACCAAAAGGTATTAGAAAACATTATTTTATATATTTATAATCCCCTGTCCACCTTCCCCTTTCCCAAAGTTGTATTGTTGTTCCTTTACGGCATTACTTTCTATGGAATTTTGTTCATTTTCGATCATAAACTGGAGTTTGTATAAAAAACATTCAATTTGCGAACATTTTCATGGTGAAATTTGTGTTCTACACGTAAAAATACCTACGGAAATGCATATGATAACTCATTTACTTAATATAAAGTTTCACCTTCAAGGTTGATTTTACTGCTTAAAAGTCGCTCAAATTACACAACTTAACTTATTCGGGACACAATATATGACAGAGTGCGGGTCTGTGCGTGCTATTTTTGCTATCATTATGCTTCAAATAAGGTCCGAAGCTAAAACTCGTTGAACAGCAAAAGTAGTTCCCTTGTAAATTTTAGTTAAACACAATATCCGTGTATGTTTGGTCTTCCTTTGGAACTTACCTGGAGCACGGAGAATGGTAAATAATTGGAACAGTGACTAGAAGATGACAGAGAGCACAATTCTATGGATTTTTACAAGGTAAGAACTTCAATGTCTAAATTATTTTCGATATCATTTTCCATAACCCATGATTGCATTCTGTCAAAGCTTACGAAACATAGTTGTGTGCCTAAAACAGCAAGTAAACTAAAAGTAAAATAATAAAATGTTAGTGCTGTTGTTCAAATTAAAGCGAAATTGGACTTCGGTAGTTCTATTCTGTACTTACAGGAAAATAAACAATACATTAACACATATTGTATGTAACAACAAGGGTTTCGGCCCCGACCGGAACCACGGTGATAACCTCATACTGAGGAGCCAGTAGCAAGTTTAATAATGTCTGGCTATCTTTTACTATTTTTTCTGAGGCAGATCGGTTCGTTGCCCGAATTTACCGAAAAATGAATTTAAAATGATTTTAGATATCCACCTCAGACCGGGACTCAACTCGATGCTTTCATATTTCATCTGAATTTCCTCTTCTGCTTCATACTGGTGTATGTATTCCCGTTTTTGTTCTGTACCGCACTCTGGGGAAAACCACTTGCTTCCTGCTTCATCGTCAGGAAGCGATTAACGTAGTCCTTAAACAGTCCTGCTTGCATGTCGTATTGCCAGACCTCAAGGATCTTATCGATTTTATATCCGAAGGATACGACTTTTTTCAATTGCGGGGTGCAGAACGTCCCGCGAAAACACCGTTGGTTCTTGTTGTGCCCACATTCCCCGTTGTTTTATTCTTCCATATCCGTGCGACATAGTCCAAACATGAGCTTACCGTTTCACGTACAGGGAAGCACAGGGATGGCGAGGAAAGTCGGGGGTTCCATGGTACAGTAATATAGTCCCTCGCAATCCTTCAACTCCGGGAAATCTTTCCTCTACACCTTTGGTTGACCCACGGGTAGGGGTTCACGAGCCATAACCGATGGATACAGTCAGGTGATATCCAAGTACCGTAGCCGTTCAGAATTGTTACATGCGTACAGGGATCTGAATACTTCTGTCCTGCCAACTTTAAACTCGTGTTTAGGTACAAGGCCTGCCTCCAGGTTAGCGCACTCGGTTCGGATAAAGTCTCGTATTGCTCTATCTTGTTTGACGTACTCGTCCCAGGCGCATTCCCATATTTCAATGTTCTTAAAGCCTAATCGTAGTAGGTACTGCTTTTTCGCGTTCCAGCTGTTAAAAAGATTGTTCGATTCTATCCCCTTCTCTGAAGGGTTGGTGCCTAAGGTTTGGGTACGTACGTGGGCACCCGTACGAGACAACCCAGGAATTCATAAGCATAGGTTTGCAACCTTTCTTCTGGATACTCATCTACTTTATACGGGTCCGCATGGACCTCTCCTCCATTTGCTGCGTGTATAATTTCACGGTTATACACCCGGGACATGTGCGTTAGCCACTGAAGGGCTTTTTTACTATAACGGTCTCGTTTCTGGTAGACTAATGGAGGGATGACAGGTATGGTGTCTTCCGGCAAGTACAGAGTGCGAAATACGCGCATAGCCAGGCTATTGTCGCGCTCGAAAGAAAATACTGTATTCCTCCGGTTCGTTCCTCGATAATATTCGAGAACTTGATTACTGCGACGGTCAAGATGACAAACTTCGTCGTTTTTACAGTACGCCAGTAGTTAATTCTGCATGTCAAAGGCGTAGTCGTCGTCCTGACTACAGTAGTCATGACATTGTTATAATGCCTCGTATTCCTCTTTACTACGACCCTCCCGATCAAACGTTGCGAAGGGTGGGATTGAATCCTTATAGTTTTGGTTTTTCACCGTGTTGAAAAGGTACGGCAATTTACCATTTCGGAAATTGGTATCCAATCCCAGGATTTTCGAGAGACTCGCTAGTTCAACACCCGTGTAGGCATATGTATCCCGGAAATCCATTCGGTTTTGCAGCGTCATTTGAACAATTTTGTTACCTGGGCAATCATATGAATATCCTTGCCAAGTCCTTGCCCCTCTATAGCTGTTCTTGCCGCAAGTACGCTAACGTAACGGGACGCATAAGCTCTAGGCATACGGTGCGTCGAAACTGGACCCGTTCCTCTAGTATGTGCTCTATAAACTCACTCATTGTCTTGAATGCGAAATCGCTATTACCCCCGTTATTCGGATCCCCGCAGACCATGCATGAGAAACCAGTCTCCCTATCTTTACATGGAGCACATCTATGGGATGCGCACACGAGATTGACTTCGTGTCGGCGGTCTTCCTTCGCACCTGGAGCAAGCAGTAAAGTCTCCACATCATATATAATAAATAAATACTTTATAAAGTTCCTAAAATTTACGGTGTTCATCTTAACTTTCTCAATACTTTAATAAAAAACACCGTTAATAGAAAAATATTTATTTTCCAGAATATTTCGCCCCACTCGCTGGAGCATCCTCAGCTGTGATCTGCACTATCTACAATGACTAAACATATACATT